>WKLE02001578.1:35583-52087 GCA_014885115.2 Asterionellopsis glacialis | reverse complement strand
AAAATAACGTTTATTTACCCGACCTTCCAGAAGTTGGGACAAATCAGTACCTGCTGGTGATACCGTTTTGAACGGTGAATACATACCAATAATTGATACCATTATCTGGTTGGTTAGTACATCAACTTGTGACGTAATTTACTTCGGGCATCCCAACGCGCCCATTTTTCTCATTGAAATAGATTTACAGGTACATTTATTCTTGGTTGATTGACAGGTAGGACCTACGTTATGATTACAGGTAGGTCTAAAGAGTCTAGTCCAACTTGCTTTTGTCGGGTTTCATTGCAGTTCAGGGTAGTTTTCAAGTTTTGTGCGGGTAGTCGTCTGGTCTACTTGTTCTGTCAGACCTGTAGCTTGTGAATTATCTTGGTGGCAAATTTTGAAATTCCCGCAGCCTCTTACTGCTGGTGACTTTTGAAAAATGCAACCAGGTCAAGTACCACCAAAGAAACGACGTCGTGCGATAGCCATTATCGATAGTGATGAAGACGATGCTGGTACCCTAGCGGAAGCCTCTTCTGTATCAGAATCGGAAGTGCGTCTATCTTCCAAACGATATAGTAATAAAATGTTTTCATCTGAGTCATCCTCTTCTGAATCGTCGTCGTCAGGTGGTGGTGATAGTGAAACTGACGATGACAACGAGACAGCTACATTGGGATACCAAGATAGTCAAATGACCGCAGAGGCTTCACAAAGTCAAATATCTCCTAGTACCAATGCCATGAATACTCAACCATCCTCATTAACTCTCATCAATTCTCAACAATTGGCAACGCAAGAATCACAATCACTATTTTCTCCAACTTCGAATCGTCACACTTTGCCTAGTACAAGCAGCAGTAGTAAAGGGAAACAAACGACTCCACCTCCCAATAAGCATATTGGGAGGGAGGCAACAACAGGCTCGCATCATGATGCAAGAAGAAGAAGTCCGAGAAGTAAGAAAAAAACATCATCTCCCTCGTCTCTGAGCACAACAACACCATCCACTGCAACAAGGATAAACCAACGTCCGAAACCTGCACGGGTGTCACTTTCACCAGAACTAATGACAAAGAAGAATGGAGGAGCAAGTGATTTTTCGTACATCATACCAAGAAAGTCTAGCGCAGAATTCACAGAACCAAATAATGATGATAAACAACCAGCTACCAAAAATAATGAAGAAAAGGCAGAACCATCATCGTTAAAACCTGGAAACTCATCGGCGCCAAAAGAAGAAAGCGTTGCTATTGATGTGGACTCTTCTCCTCCAAGTATAGCTGCATCGATCAAAGCTGTTCAAGATGTCTCTACAAATAAATGTGAAAATTTGTCTGCTTTAGCTTCTATTGCGTGTGACGAACTTTCCCATCAAAAGAAAAGTGCATCCGAAGAAAGAATGCCTCAAAGTACTGAAAAAAAGGTAATTCAGCAAAAGTCGTCAAAGGAACCTTCTCAACGCAGTACTTCATCTAAACATGATAACAATACAGAACCCATCTTGGCAAATTTACCTACTACTGCACCTGATGCATACAACAAAAGGTCTTCTTCTCCTCCCCCCACATCAGAAATGTCCACCAAAAGTAAACAAAGCAAAGCCTCTGAAAAGAGGGCCGATGATACTAGTAACAGATTACCGTCTTTATCAGCAAAGACGTTGTCCACTGCTTCACAGGCTAACTCAAAATCAAAAGCTAAATCTTCACGATCAAAGGTATCGAATAAACAACCTGAGAGCAGCTTGGCGGCTTTGCCGCCGCCAAACGAGACCAAATCATCTTCTATCAGTGCTAGTAAAATGGCCATCGATGCACCCAAACCTGAACTACAGCAACAACAAGAAGAACAGAAACCTCAGCCAGTCAAATGCCAAGGGAAGCGCAAAGTGACCGGAACAAAGACTTCAGCGGCTTCCAACACCGAGTCAAAATCAGGTGTACGTTTGAAAAAGGGAAAGTCTGAATCACACGCAAGTGAACCTAAAAATAAAAAAAGGAAAACGAAAGAAACGTCTGAGGCAAAGCTAAGCAACACAACTACTTTTGCTTCTACTACTGGCATAACTAGTGAGTCTGTTTCCAAGACCCCAAAGCACCAACCAGTCAAACGGAAAGGGAAACGAAAAGTTGCTCCACCAGCGTCAACAAGCACAAAGTATGATGAAACAAAGTCTACTACAAAGTCATCACCCGCTCCTGCTGAAAAATGTGCAAGCATGTCATCATCTGGCAAGAAGGTACCGTCGCCAGCAACAACACCGGTGAAAGAAGCAGTACCAGCCAAGTCCAAACCGAAAAAAAGAAATTTTCAAGATAACGTTTTATTCCATATGCTCATGACGTGCAAACCCTTTACGTTGAAGACGCTATCGCAAGATCTTAAAACAACAGAGGCTGCTCTTAATTTCACTCTGCTTTCTCTTATTGATCGTGGTCAGGTAGTTTCAAAGGATTTTGTTGGGAAAAAGACAACCAAGACTCTGTATTGGGCAAACCAGGATAGCAAATCAAAGGAAGTTGTTAAACTTTTGGCTAATCCTAAAGACATACAATCAGCACAAAAGGAGGTAGGACGATTGCAAAATGAACACTTGGGTTTGCAAAAAGATTTAGCCGTATTATCGCAGGAAATGGGCAATCAAGAATTAATATCCAAGGTTGAAACCGAAGAACAGTGTGTATCCGCTCTCAGAACACAAGTTCAAGCCATTCGTGATCGGATTAAGGCGAAACAACAAGGACGAGGACAACAACCGCAGCCACAAAGGCCGCCTTTCGGGAATCGGTTTGGATTTCAGAAACCCAAAAGTGCAGCCCAACTAGCACGGGAACAATGTCCTCATCGAATGAAAATTAGAATCAATTCCATGAGAGATGAATGGAAAAAACGAAAAGAAAAATGTAGTGATTTTATTGATCAACTGGCAGATGGAATGGAAAAGAAACCAAAAGAAGTCATCAAACTACTTGATATTGATACTGACGAATCCGAGGGTGTTGTTATGCCACCGAAACACGCGATTGATGTCAAAAAGTAGATTTATATCATTATTAAAATTTTAGTAAGCTAGCAAGAATCCTTTTCCTTTCTAGCTCTAGTAGCTGTCTAACACGATATTTAATAGGATTTCCTGAACTTTGAATAAATCAGGATTGGAATTGTAATTGGTGTCCATATAATATTCCTCAATGCTTGCCTTTTGTTGGGGAAGCATCGTCGAAAGTAATGATTGGATAGCGACCCGACCATAACTTGGGTACAATCGAAACCCCTGCTCTTGCAACAAAGTTTGTGAGTCGAGAGTTATATCACCGTCAAGTGCAATATCAAACTGAAGATCACCTAAATCTTCTATCCAATCTTCGAGTCGATCTGCATCAATAGCACTCCGATCAGTTGCGGCAATTAACCCCTTGGATACAAGAATTTCACATAGCTGGTCGGCAAAACCTAAAGCCTCATTCAATGATACTTCTTTCGATTGAGATTTATCGCCACTGCCGCTTTTCGGAAAATCGGGTAGTAAAAGCGTCACGATTTGTTTCCCTACCTGTGAATCAAAGTCGCGTCGGAAGGCGGGGAAGGCTGTCTTTGACTCAATTAAATATTCCGTATATGCACGAAAATGTATATAGGAAGCGTAATTAAATTGTAATCCATTTGATATGGTACCGTCGACATTTAATTGTAAGCCAGATCTTTCAAAAGACGGCTGGACAAGTTTATCTATCTTTTGAATTCGTTGTTGCAAGTCACTTTGTTGCATTCCTACACATGATGCAAATACGCTATCAGTAATATCCAGAAGTTTCAGAGCTGTTGGGACATCTAAAGGTTTCGGCTCTGGAATCACTTTTGGTTTTGGTCGTCCTTCCTGTTTTGATCGTTCAGTACCTAGTCCATACTTATCCGAAAACTTTTCCCATTGTCCATCTTTGAGCAATTTTATTACAAAATATTTGGAGATCTTTGAATGAGTAAGAGTTCCAAGACAAAGTACGAAATGGTGTTTTGAATTCACGACCTTGTCTACTCACCGGCTTTATCTATTAGTTGTGCCCCTTGGACAACCGACCGCCTCACTGAAATGCCTAAATCACTAGTCGTTACTGCTTTGGTGATACGGGCCCCTACTTCACCTGCATTTGATGGTTGAATCCCAAATAGTAAGCCAAATAGAGAAATTCCAGAAAGCTTGATTGCATCACGTCTTTCTGTTGAAAAGTTTAGATTTGTGTTATCTTTATGGTTTTTCAAAGACGTAGCTGATGGTAGTTGGTTCGCCTTTAAATGTGTTATGGTAAATGATTGTGCTTCCAAAGCAACGAATGCGAGGCACAAGATCGTCAAAACAAGCCGAGATATCATTGTTTCGACGGATAGTTTTTGTTACTTCTTTACGTTCAGCTTCTTCTTTACAGCTTTCTCTTCATATCCTGCTGATCGGATGGAAAAAGTGAGGAAAATAGCGGAGGAACACGTATCATACGAACCAGCGCAGAACTTTAAAATGATGAGGAGTAGCACGATGTGAAGCGAGGAAGGGACGTGAATTTTTTTGGTTTGCGCGCGTTGCTGCTTCTTGTTACAAGTATCTGCACCTGTTACCCCTTCATTCGTCCGTAGGAATGATCCGATCACTTCTTCTTATCTCTAATTTCACAAAAAATGTGGACCACCCTACTGAGTCAATATTTTACAGTAATACTTTTCTTAGATAAAGTCCAAAAACATATTTGAAACAGATAAAGGACAACTGGGCACAAGGCTAATGGTGTTATTCCACCGACCTGCTCCACTGTAATCCATCTCATGGTATTAAAATTGGCTTTCCATGGTTACCACAAAAAGCATCATCGAAACGGACAAACTACCGAATGAAATTAAAAAAAGTGATAGGCTGTGTTGTCGAATATAATCTGTAAAATATATTTTCTTACCGAAGAAGCATTACGTGTAGTTCCAGTGTAATGGGGTGCATTATTTACCAAATCGTCTTGATCGTCCTTGCGCATAGGTACGTATAACATCTATTAAATCCTGTTTTTGTAATTCTGGCCATGATTTA
The DNA here is from genome assembly GCA_014885115.2 of Asterionellopsis glacialis. Lineage (NCBI taxonomy): Eukaryota > Bacillariophyta > Plagiogrammaphyceae > Rhaphoneidales > Asterionellopsidaceae > Asterionellopsis > Asterionellopsis glacialis. The sequence continues at coordinate 47,028 of WKLE02001578.1, read as the reverse complement.
GATAAGAAAAACATTTCACTATATGCCAATTGCCATAATAAAAAGTTGGATAATCGGTATTCACCAGATGTACGTATAACAATATCTGGATTACTATAGTGCTGTGGTTGTAGATGTTGTTGTTGTTGTTGTTGTTGTTGTTGTTGTTGTTGTTGTTGTGGGTTATGAGGATTGGTTGCCGTTGTGGAGGAAGAGGAGGTGGAGGATCCGGCACCAGTGACATGAGTATCACCACAATAGGATTGAGTAGTTAATAATTTAGATTCCACCGTATGTTCATCAATATTAGATAGGTCTAATTGTCCCTCCAAAACCTCTTGTGCTATCGATCGACAGGCATTAACAATTTCACCACGACTGCCATAACTTAAACATATATTCATTGTTAAACCGCCACGACAATGTTTGGTGTCTTCTTCCATACGTTGTAATCCCACCATGACATGATGAGGAATCTGTATAGTATACATACATACAAAGAGAGAGAGAGAGAGGGAGAGAGATGTAGGAAGAGAGAATGATTGTGAGTGAGACAAGGAACAAAAAGGAAAGATTCTTCTTTGTACAAAGAAAGAGGGAAAAGCTCAATATATATACAAGAGGGCTTACTCTATCTGTTTCAGTGGAAAGAACGCATAAACGTATGTTGCGTTGAATGGCTTGTAGACGCAATTCTTCGCAATATTTGGCAAATAGTGACATGAGGGTGGCTACCTCTTCGGGTGATCGATTCCAATTTTCGGTAGAAAAGGCATAGACCGTTAAAATTTGGATCCCCTCTGCTACACACCATTTCGCAAATTCGCAAAGTGTATTACATCCATCCCAATGACCCTAGAAGGCATTGATGTTTCATGATTAGGCATGAGTGATAAATGGTGATAATGATAAGGAAATAGATAAAAGTACAAGAAGAAGACAAGAAGAAAGACAAGAAGAAGAAAGTGAATCCATATTCAAGGTAAGAAACATCATTGTACGATAGAAATATAAAACAATGCTCCAAGTTGTAATGAATAAACCAAATAAAGTCCCTTTCAAATGTTGTTTTCCGAGACCAAACCAAACCAAAGTAAGCGTCACGATAAACCCACCTTTTGTGCAGATCCATATTTCATTTTACCATATCTCCGATTCCCATCCATAATGACAGCAACATGTGTAGGTATCGATTGCATATCCACATTACTTTCACGTTGTAAATCACGATTACTTAATAAATCTTGACGTACACGATCTTCCTGTTTCTGTTTCACGGGTATGGCATCTACTTGAGAAGTAGTACTACCATTAACATTCGTAGTAGTTATATTTGTTGAATTTGTACTTGTTGCTGAGGCGTCTGTTTTTTTTATTCTTGTTGTGAATGAAGATGAGTTTGTTGGTATTGTTGAATGTGCATATGCATGTGCCTTTGCAGGAGCAATATCATCATTATCAATCGTATCATTACCATGACTAGTAGTAGTAGTAGTAGTAGTAGCGCCGTATATCCAGAGGAGGAGTTGTAATCCTTTGGTTTGCAATCCATTTTTTAGTTTGGCCTGAAGGGTTTCCCAATACCGGCCAATACAAAATCCAATAAGGATACCTATAAACATGGTAATGGCCATATAAAGGAATGGTGCATAGGGTTTCAAAACAATCCGTATAATCCATCGTACGATACGTAACCATAATGGTGATGTGACTGGACACGTACAGGATGCATAGGTAGCTGTTGTTTCAGTAGTCGCTGCTGTTACTGTGGAGGAACAAAGAGAGGAAAGTGACGCGGTTGATGATGATGCTGAACCTGAACCTGTCAACATTTCCAAGGATGATCCACAACAATCTTGTAAATAATGATAATATTCATTTTCACTGATATTATCAATACGTTGTTGTCGTGCTGTCGTATCTAAAAACCATTCAAATGAAGATGACAGCGATGGCATGGAGGAGGGGGAGGAAGAAGAAGAAGATTTACCTAAACCAGCACTACAAGAAGAAGACGACGTCGATGACGATGACATGATTGTATGAATCATTTTACGTGGCCACAAGGAAACCATTCCAATTGTCGTACTTGTTGCCGTAGCCATGTCTTCTTCGGCTGTTGTTGCCATGTTGCCTTGCCACAATATTCTTTATTTTTATGCTGTTTCTTGCTCTTTGCTAGTTATATATATTTATCCGGTACAGTCCACACTGCACCGTTAGCTTTATCGATGGACTCTTTTTGTCCACCGCTTTGAACTTTTCCTTTCTCGATAGCCTGCAGGATATGAAGGGATGCATACATGGCATATCGTTCCACCACCGACGCACACACTGAACACTGAGTACACTTTTGAGTAGGGTCCTATTATTTAGGAGTATTTATTTATTATTTATTATTTATTCGCGTCTGTCGTCATTTCTTCGCCTTTTTCAAAATGTTGTTATAATATGTATTGTTGTTAATTCCGTAGTACTGTAGTTCCAAAATGTCGTTCGTACATGCTACTCAACTTGCAAAATCTGAGGACAGACTGGACAGCTGCAAATGCTGTACGTCCTTCAACCGTCTCTGTTACATGGAGATCTCGGACATAATCACATTGCGCAAATGCTGCGCACGGTCGGTAGGACTGCCAAAGTCGAGATCATTGCAGCCCAAAAAAAGATATCTTCGGAAGAAAGAGATGGTAAATCCTCTCTCCTCTACTTTTTTTTCTCTCTCCTCTAGATCTCGTACCTACTGTAAATTTATCTACATTTATTGCAGTTGCTTTGTGGCTCTGTTCCATTCCACCGCCAGACGCGAGCGAGGTAACGAACGGGTCATCGCGTCTTCTCTTCTATTCCTAGCAACACATTATTATTTCTCTTGACCTCTATAGCTGGACAAAGACGAAGGCAACAGTCAGTCTAGAGTAGAGTGGTGCAATTAATTGAGAAAAAGAGAAAAAGATTCAAGATCAATTTCTTTCTTTCTCACTGCATATTATTTTGCATCATTGCATAACAATATCATGATAATGCCATCGAATGTACCCAAATCTGTCTCGACCATGATTCATTGGGCCCTGTCGACCGTTTATATCATCGCTTTGACGCAAGTGGCGTATTTGGTGTTACAAGCTGCGTTTGAAATTCGATTGCATGCCATTAAGGAATACGGACGCGTGATTCACGAATTCGATCCCTACTTTAATTATCGCGCCACCGAATACTTGTACGAACACGGATGGACCAAGTTCGCCACCTGGTTTGATTACATGGTGTGGTATCCGTTGGGACGGCCTGTAGGTACTACCATTTATCCAGGCATGCAAGTCACATCGGTCTTGATCAAAAATTATATTTTGAAGGATTGGTCCGTCAATGATATTTGTGTCTTTGTTCCCGCCTGGTTTGGTGTCATTGCGACTCTCATGACGGGACTCATGGCCTACGAATGTTCGGTAGGAATTCACTTGAAACCAACTAGGACTGCAAACAGAAAGACAGAAAAGGACCAAGACGACCAAGCGAACGAAAACGAAAACGAAAACAGCAATGACATATCAGACATGACTGCAAATGATACTGATAAGGTACAACAGGCATATGGACAACCCTTTGGGTCGATATTGAATCAAATTCCATTAATCAATGTCGTCTACAGTCGTATCATTGTACCTGTCATCAATTGGTTGTTAAATTTGATCAATACCCTTACAGGATCGTCATGGGGATTCGGGACACCCTCTCCTACGACTACACATAAAGTCAATACGACACTCGGGTCCACACCGGCCTTGGAATGTGGTGTCTGTGCCGCAGCCATTATGAGTATCATTCCTGCTCACATTATGAGAAGTGTAGGTGGTGGATATGACAATGAATCCATCGCCATGACAGCCATGTCCACCACCTTTTATTGTTGGATCCGATCCCTACGAGGCAATACCAAACCTAATTACCTATGGTCCATCTTGACAGGCCTGGCGTACTTTTATATGGTAGCTGCATGGGGTGGATATGTCTTTGTCCTCAACTTAATTGGTGTTCATGCATCCTTGTTGGTATTGCTAGGACGCTACTCCACCAAATTACATCGTGCCTATACGTTATTTTATCTGGTGGGAACCTCATTGGCCATCCAAGTACCTGTCGTTGGATGGACACCCTTGAAATCCTTAGAACAGTTGGGTCCCCTTGTCGCCTTTGTGGCCTTTCAATTGATTGAACTCTGTCAAATTATCAAACGGTACAAAAAATTGAATACAGTCCAAACATGGAAATTACGAATTATGGTCTTTGCCTGTGCTGGATTAGTAGCCTTGGGCATTGGATACGTATTGGCACAAACAGGATACTTTGGTCCCATCTCCTCCCGTGTTCGTGGCTTGTTTGTCAAACATACCAAGACCGGTAATCCCTTGGTGGACAGTGTGGCCGAGCATCAGCCTGCCACAGCCGGTGCCTACTTTCAATATTTACATAATGTATGCTATATTGCACCTGTTGGATTTGTATTGGTGGCCTTGTTCCAATTCCATGATGCATCCTCCTTTTTATTGGTATACGGATCGGCAGCCTACTTTTTTAGTCACAAAATGGTACGTTTGATTCTATTAACAGCACCTATTGCAAGTGTCTTGGGTGGATTAACCTTGGGACACTTTCTTGGATACATGACGGGTGCCATCTTTGGTGTCACCTCACGTCCATCTATAGCAACTATTCTACTCATGGCGGAGGACGAGCAGCATGATACTACCAATGGTAGTACTACTGCTAACGGGGAACAACCAAAGGAAGATATTTCCGTCAAAAAGAAAAAAGACACCACTACTACCAAAACTAAGAAATCCAAAAAGAATAGTACAAAAAAGTCCGAGGAAGCCACGACCACAGCAGTAGCCACACCCCTTCTTGACACAACCAACGAGAATAAGAATAGTGACAATTTTGTGGCACGTCTTTTACGACTAGCTGTATGTGTGTACGGGATTATGGAAGGCGTCCCCTATGTACAAGAGTTTTATAAAACATCACAAGATATGGCAGTCGGTATGTCTCATCCATCCATTATTATCAAGGGTACCACACGTGATGGACGTGATGTGACTGTAGATGATTACCGTGAAGCCTATTGGTGGCTCCGGGATAATACACCCGAAGATTCACGTATCATGGCATGGTGGGATTATGGATACCAAATTACTGCCATTGCCAATCGTACCACCATTGCTGACGGAAATACATGGAATCATGAACACATCGCTTTGTTGGGACGTGCCTTGACATCCCCCGAAAAGGAAGGACATCGTATTGCCAGACATTTGGCCGATTATATCTTATTGTGGACAGGTGGTGGAGGTGATGATTTAGCTAAATCACCACATATGAGACGCATTGCGAATAGTGTATATCGTCATATGTGTCCAGGTGATCCAACATGTCGATCGTATGGATTCTCACAAATGGGACCTACGCCCACTATGGCAGCCAGTATGTTATATAAACTCCACAGTCACAAGACGCAGACAGGTGTCGAAGCAGACCGTAATCGTTTCCGTATGGTATACCAAAGTCGACATGGCAAAGTACGGATCTTTAAAGTATTGAGTGTATCCAAGGAAAGTAAGGAATGGGTAGCCAATCCTGCCAACTTGGATTGTGATGCAGAAGGATCATGGTTTTGTCCTGGACATTACCCACCAGCCTTGGAAAAAATTTTAGCGGAAAAACAGGACTTTGCACAATTAGAAGATTTCAATCGTGGTACAGCAGGTGGTGATACAGATTATCAAAAACAATATATGGAAAATCTCAAGTGAGTAGACTAGTTAGTATCGCTCTTGTTCTTGTTGTGGTTGATATGGATATGGGATTGGTTTTCATCCTGCACGTATCGTAGTTTTACTCACAATCTAATGTCTCTACACTCTCTCTAAAAATGTTAATAACGTAGTAATCCTGAAAAGGCGAATCAAGCTGCTGCACGTGAAGCTGCTGAAGCTGCTGCTGCCCAACGAAAAAAGAAAATTCAAAAGTTGGATGCAGAAGTAATTCACGAAATCAATAAGAATTGGGAAGATAGTGTTTATACTTCCATGATGTGGGAAATTGCATCTAAGAATGATTTACCTGGCTTACGCACCATGTTACAGGAAGAACCAGCTGTGGTGCATATGAGAAGTGCGGATGGACGTGGTATTATGTGGTGGGCACATGAATACGGACGTGAAAAGTTAGTAAATATATTGAAAAAATTAGGTGTGAGTGAGACTTTGAAGGATGCCAAAGGATTGACACCCTTAGATATTACAACACTTTAAAAAATATTTTTACACAAAAGCAAACAAAATTAAAGGGAACCAACCAACCAGAAACTTAAAAAAAAACGAAGAGCAAAAAGAAAAGAAAGTGTAAGAATAAGAGATAGCGCTTGTTAGACATGAACGACCTTACATTATATTCAGTTTTTTGTAGGGCTATATATTTGCGCTCGTCCTATTAGAATAGGAACAGGATATCCAACCATGTCATGTGAGTCGCATGAACATGACGTGATCGGTTTCCATGTGAAATATTTGGGCGGGAAAGAAAGTACAAGCAGGTCCTGCATTTCGAGTAAATCAGAACGTGTTGTTGTGTTTGGCTGTTCCTCGAATCTGACACGTGGACGACACGTACTTTGTCACACACATAAAAAAGACTCTCCTTCGCTTGTTAATTGCTAGGTACTTCAATCCAGCCCAGCTTAATCCCTCGATTGATTGAGCATGCCTCCTTTTCAAAATGGTGCTGTCCAGTGGATACCTATCTAACTGGGCCGATGAAGTGAGACGGTCCGTCTACTTCAACGCCTTTCCCTTTTCCCATAACGCTCCAAAAGAGCGTCTATGAATCTTTGTTCCGTAGTGAGTGCTGATTAGCCGACTCGTTATGGTGAAGTCAATACTTTTGGAACAAATCATTCCTCCATACAAATATGTGCCTCCTCTTCACTAGCCAACACAACCAAGTTGGACCGAAGGCTCATTATTTGCCCTGCAGCCCATCTCCTTGTCAATCTAAAGACCCAACATGCTCTTCACTAAGTCCATACTTGCCATTGCCCTCGCCGCTACTACAACGGCCGTCACCGCCAACTCTTTCCGTGCCCCAGTAGTCCAAAGAACTCTTGACCAACTCTTCACCCCCGATATTCAATGCAACCAGAAGTCACACGACTCTTCCAACTGCAGTGGCGTTGAGTCATCCAACGGAAACAATTGTATGTGTTGGCAAGTCAAGGAGAATGAGGGTACATGCGTTTCCCAGAGTGATGCTGGCTATGCGCTGAATCTATTCAACTTACCCTGTCCTCGAGTATGCTCAATTGTTAGAAGCAAAGAAGGAAGAGAAGTTGACGGCGGACACTCCTGATTTCGTGTATGATATCATGTGCCTCCTTGCGGGTATTTGTAGTGAGCAGGCTTGTGACCAAACCTCTGCTTCGGATGGATCAAACTGTGTTTGGTGTACTGGGATTCATGTCCCTAGTGCTTGTTTGTCGACAATGGATGCTGTCTTTTTCGATGACAAATTCGGGCTTAGCTGTCCCTTTGTCAACGAAGATGCCGAAGTATTGGATCAGCCAAACATCGATCCTGGTATAATTGACCTTAAGTGTTTCATGGTTGCATGGAATGCAGAGAACTCCGAAGAAGCTTGCGGAACTATGGAAGCTGATGATGGATCCAAATGTGTGTGGTGCGAAACGCAGGGAGACCAAATGGGTGCGTGTCTTCACAAGGAACAGGCTGCGTTTGCCGATAGCAAGCATGGACTATCTTGTCCTAGTGAGAAGGTTGCCACTCATGTCGACACTGATAGGGATTAGGTATTGAGGCATCACATTGTTTCTACTGTAAGGATACCCGCAGCGAAAAAGTGGGTTATAGTTTGCAGTTGTAGTGAAGGAAATAGATAAAAATGATAGTAAAATTTGCAAGCAACGATGCTACATAATTACAACAACAAAAACAAAATCACGAGGGATATATATATATACAATTTGACCTAAGAAGAGATTATCTCTTTTGAATAAAGTAACAAACAGCTGCTGGAAGGACCAAAAGCAATAACAATCATACATACCTCTAGGCTATATGTTCCTCCGATTGTGCGTCATCTGCCACAGGCATTGCCTCATCAGCATGTTCAACATTAAGAATGATGGATCTAATATCAATGTTGTGCTTCTCCATGACGAGATCTTTGATTTTGTCCAACTTTTCTCGGTGGGTAAGCTCGCTTTCTTTGTCCGTAAATGAGTTGCCACCGCTGGATGTATTCTTGTTTTCCACTTCGCTAACGGAGCTGACTGCGCGGCTCATTGTGGGATCCCCTGCCTGCTTAAAATGTGTAGAAACTTGTGAGGCATTGTTTCCATGAGACCACTTGCTTGCAAAGTTTGACGTCGCAGTTGCAGACCGATCACTTGCTCCGCTCTTCCATCTAATTATTTTTGGCACAAATATAAGCATAAGGATCGTTGAACAGATGATGAAAATGATTCCACACCAAACAAAGAAGTACGCTACAATGCGGAAGAGAAAAAAGTGAGTCTTGGCGAAATGTGAGGTGAGGGGAGACGAAAGCCAACAACTACTTACCAGATGGATCATTGTAGACTATCACGAGGAGAGGAACGCCGACAATAAATATCTGAAACATTGATAAAGTGGCCAACCCAATATATTTACTCTCGCTGAGTTCATCGTTAATAGATCGCGCACGGTATGCTTGCACATTTACGACGACCAGGGCAATGAAGTTGAGTATAGCTAAGGTTGCAATGAAGCCTTTCCACTGATTTCCTTGCGAGATGCAACGACCATAAGATGTCAATTCATCAGTGTAAACTCTCTCAAAGATCATCGGGTCCACAAGTGTCCACGAGAGGAGGATAATAAAGTTTAAAGTCATGAGTACTGCAAATGGTTTCAGGACGTCTTTTTCCGTGATAACAACTCTTTTCATTGAAGCAGCCGCAGCAAACACCATGTTGATCCTCCAAAGCTTGCTAAACAATGCACTGAAGATCATAGAAAATCCAAGCGACACAAGCCACTGAATAGGAACAAAAAGAAACATGTGTGAGCTGGCAGAGAAAGTACATCGAGGAATCATTGATTGCCATGGCTTAGTACTCACTGGAATCGAAGTACAAGCTGCGTTTCGACCTCGTTCGGTATAATCAGTGTCATCGATACTCAAAGGAAAGATAGCACATGACAAGACAAGTACCCCAAAACAGATGATATAAAGGAAGAAGGGCTGAGAGATCTTCACAACGCGATGCTGCCGATTGATGGCAACCCATCCCCCAAATATTAAAGCCATTATAATAACTACGAAGCCAAGCGCATAACCAACCCAGCGAACGTCTCCAATCAGATTCTTATCTTCATTGAGCGTGCCATAGACGCCTCGTAATTTCTGATACTGTGGCAAAATCTGTTCCGTCTTTTCGGTAGTGGCTCGAATGTCATAGTCCGAAATAGTTTTAGTCCATTCCGCAGTGACATCTTTCACAACCTCACGTCTCATTATATCTGTCACGGTAATTTCCTTAGTGGTATTCAAGTGGTTAAAGATTCCTGCATCAAGACTGCTCATGATTTTTGTGGCCTCTGGAAAGCGGATATCTGTGACGAGATTTGGAGATAGCAAGCCCTCCTTGATTGTGTCCAGATATAAAGCTGTAGTTTCCCTATCAAATCCCTGGTCCGCATATTCGTCCACATTCATATGACTCAATCGATATGGGTCGTAACCAGCGGAAGCTTCCCGAGATCCAACTTTGGGAACGACAAACTTTTTCGATTGCTCTTTGCTGGCTGAAAATGTCAAGAATTCCATTGCTAGCTTCTTCTTCTCTTCGGAGATATTCCCGTTGACCTGAGGAAGAAGTAGACCGAAGTCGTGGTGAGAAAATCATATGATACGGAAGAATTTTTTTGTATGATATAAAACATTAAAAACTCACGGCTCCACTCCACCCCCCGAATGCTGCGTATGGGGCGTAATTTACAAAACCTAGATCATCATAAAAGACGGCATTGGGGCAAATTTCTTTGTTGCAAGGAACCAGCTTCCCCGCTTCTCTGTCCAGCACTTTTTGAGACCCAGGCGCCTTGGCAATCCCCAACTTCCCTGGAATCAAATTCTTCAAGAAAGTATTCCCCCAATTCATAGTTAGCACACATTCCCCATCGCCCATCGGAGGCATATTAATATCCAGACATCCTTCCAATTCATTAGGATGACCATATTTGTGCGCTTTCTCAAATATCTTGAGCGTTTCAACCAAGGCGTCACCTGCCAGTGGCGACATATCCTTTGTATCAAACAACATTCCCTCAGAGGAACCCTTAGTTTGTGTCATGCTTGAGATAACTTGTACAGCCCAGTACGCTCCAGCACACTGCGGCACCCAACCAATACAAGAACCTACCAACGCTTTGTTCGTAGGGGGGAATACCTTACCATGGACTTGTTCCGCAATATCAGTGTATTCTTGCCACGTCCTGGGATGTTGCAAATTATAATATTCGAGAACTTCCTTGTTGTAGAAGAGATGGAGGAGATCACCGTCGAACGGGGTCATCAGAATTTTTCCATTGTAGCTGGCAATGATTTCACGGTATCCAGCTGTGAGGTGAGAGAAAAAGTCAGAAAGATTTTTATATTATGATGCAAGGGTGGAGAGAGAACCACTCACAGAATATATCAAGCCACTCTTCAAGATAGTTTTCCTGCATGTACGCTGTCAAATCAGCAAAGCCATTGTATGGGGCCACCGAACCCATAATCGTCGGGGGCGTTATGTCTAAAGAAAAAGAAATGTTTGTTTGCAAATAATAATATGAGCATAAAAGAAGGCCAGCAAATTAACCCAAGACATATAATATAATACTCACAAACATCGAACAGCCCCAAGCCCAACCTAGCATCATTCTCAATCTCACTAAACAACGTATCAAATCCAGTCACGGCAGACACATCAATTTTCACCCGGCCATTCTTGTATTCCTCGAAAGGAGGTCCCTTCAAATCGACAATGTCTTTGACTTTCCAATCTAGCGTGAATACTTTGAGGACGGCTTCTGGTTCTTCGGAGGTGGAGTTAGAAAAAGCAGGAGCGGAGCAATCGCATGAGGCGGTGGTGACATTGTCGTCTTCGAACGCAAAAATGCTGTCAACGTCGGTATTATCATCTGTTGTGTTGGCCATGATTTAAGAAGTAGGGACACCGTGAGCAATGAGAGGCGGCAGCCGACTCTTTTTTCTACTTCGTTTGTATTCCGATGTTTGTGTTGTGTCTGAGATAAAGAAGCCAATCGAGGAACCCCTTGGCTGTGACAGCTAGAGTGGTCATGAAATTGTATAGTTACTACCATAGAGACCATTGCGGTTGAAGAAGAAAGTAGAATCATC
>WKLE02001578.1:15352-25953 GCA_014885115.2 Asterionellopsis glacialis | reverse complement strand
ATGGCGATAAAGGAATCAGATGGGATAAACTCTGGTTGAGAACATCAATTTAACTTGACCTTTACCGGCTTCTAATTTTTGCATGACACTCAACACCACAAGTCTTGGCCTCTCCTTTTACGAACACGCCAGATTTTTTCCGTCCACCAGGAGACACCGTATTGCCAAAGCCATTTGGGTAAATAATTTCGCGGAGCTGACTGGATGTCTCTTCCGATGTACAAGCACGACCTTAGTAGCTTGCTCCATTTCTGTACTGTATACTCCACTGACCGGTTACAGGCTTGTTTTCTTCCCAACAGCCTTTCCACTTTGTGCCGCCGATTTCAAGTATATCCATGCCATGCTTCTTGCCCTGTAGATACACCCCGTAAAACCGAATCATATTTTGAATCAAGCCGGCATAGCTGCCACTATCTTTGTCGTTCACCTATCCCAAAGCTTCTAACTTGCAGTCCATGTGTTCGACGGAAACTCCCCGGCCGCAAAACTCTCCATCTTTCCACTGCCCTCTGTAAACTGTCGCCCCATTCAATTTTGTGTTGAACAGAGATCCATTGCCATGACGTTTGCCATTTTGAAATTGCCCGTTGTACACCAGGTGGCCGATTTTTTCTGTTCCCTCACCCTCCCGTACACCTGCCTTCCATTCTCCTGTATAATAGTTGTCACCTCCAAAACAAAGCGTTCCTTTGCCCTCCATGTTTCCTTCATTGAAATCTCCGTGATAGAAGGAGGAATCAGGAAATGTAATTGTACCCACGCCTTGTTTTTTATTGTTCCGGAATTGACCACAATATTTCCCTTCGTCTTCATATGATGATATTCCATAGCCATGTCGAAGATCGTTGAAAACTTCACCCACATACCGACAACCTGTAGTGTCCGAAAGGAACACTCCGAATCCTTTTCTCACATCGTCATTTCCACTCAATCTAAGGTTCCCAAGATATGATTCTCCTACTATTTTTGTGGATATCTTAACCCTTTGGAACTCATTTTCCTGCCTTGCCTCGCCTCTGTCAATACCAGAATCTTGGTGGGTTTCGTTGAGCCTTTGCTTTTCAGTTTTTTCCCTTACATGTTCACCATCAAAAATCGGACCAAGACGGGTAGTAACTGAGTGGATCTCCTGCTGATCGTAATATGAGTAGTCGCCTTTATTTATCTGAATGGGTTCTGTCCAAGAGGATTTTTCGAAGCCCACCTCCGAGGAAGACACGGTTGAGACGGTTGAATTGTCAGTAATTCGTGGCAACTGTGGTCGACGAGGCGTTGATAATCGGTTATACTTTGAGCGAAATGATTGTGAGCTCAAGGCACCCAATCGTCTCTTCCAATGCCAGTTGCCGTATGGATTGTATGCTAATCGTCGTTCCAAGGTAGCGGTTGGTGTTAGTGATTCTGTTCTATTCAACCATTCTAAATAGGATTCATTTGAGAATTTCTTTACGTGTCGGTGAGACGACCTTGATATTCTACGTGGCAAACTAACACACGGTTGATGCTTCTCACAACGATCATTTTTGCAGTCAGTACCAACCATAGTGCTCTTCCTCTTCGTGTTCATTTGTGATTTTTGGGTCGACCATCTTTGGTCAAGTTCCTCAAATATCTTCAACAACTCCGGGGTAGTTGCTGCTTTCTTATGATAGATCTTGTCTCCTGTCTGGTTGACAACTATTAGTCTCCGCAAAGCGTTCTCTCGATCCATTTTGGGTGTAGAAAAAAAATCACCTCGTTCTCGGTACAATTGGTCTTCAGATACAAAGGAATTAGATTTCATCATTGATGTCGATTCCAACCAAATAAGAATACAAGGGATTTCCTTTTTTCGTAAAAAAAGAAAAATAGAAATCGGGAGGGGAGGCAATGATTCTCAACGTGTACTGACGGTGTCGCGAATAATTGCAAAATCTTCAGTGTCGTGTTCAGTTTGTTTAGGTAGCTGTGGTCTGTGGTAAGGGTCAACTTGGTTCATGGTGTTCGTGGTCTATTTTTTCTGTTCGCGAATATTTCTTTTCTTTGTTGTGTTTCGTGATGTGTCGTCACATCAATAATATATCTATCATACCTACATAGATTTTGTATTTCGGACTACTGGTAGGTATTGTGGTATTGATATATGCACGACCAAAGTTTTTGACAACGGATACCTTCCGTTTTCAAATCAGTTTCTTTCTACTAGAAATGCGTTCAAATGTACATGCACAAAATGTTCGTAGAATCAGTAGACACATCATCATCTCATAAGTAAGTCGTGCTGATGTACCTGTATACCAGATATGGAACGTAAAACTCTCACATTTTTTTGAAAGTTATGTAAAAGTAGTCAAAGAAACAATGTTGATGGTGGTAACAGGAGTAGTTATTTTATTATTTTCATTAGTCCATATCAGACTCATTGTCAATTAGATCATCATCACCAGTTTCCTGGTCATCCATGTCTATGTTGATTATTATATTTTTGTCATCATCAACAGATGTGAGATCAAAAATTGCTGCATCTCTGAAAAGCCCGGTGTTCCTCCACAAGCCTATTATACCACCTTTGTGCTTCACGATCAACTGTAAAAAAACTTTCAATTCTTCATGAACATTTTCAAATACTCTTTCATTTAAATTGATTGGATAGTTAGCTTGCTTGTGGTGCGTAGGTATTTAACAATGTATAAAAGTTTATTATCAATAAATAGTTGGTTGTCATATCATGCATCAGCACTCTCAGCCAATGCATTGTGATGGCAGCAACATTTATGGTGAAGCCTTGTCACAGCTGCTTGAATGCTCATCCACACTCCCAACTCTAACATGGTCATCTCAGGTGACCTGCTGGATACCTGTCAGATTTTTTCAATCTTATGTTTATTGAGTTCTTTTGCATATAATTCCTCCTTAGCATTATCTGTTCTTTGACCTCCAGAGTTATCCATCACCAAATACAATTTTTCAGTCACTGGCATCAATGATGCATGAACTTCTCTCATGGTCTTGGCCACTTCAGGAATCCATTTCAAGATGAATGTGGAGTCACAAGAAACATCCTCATCAACTATCAACTTCATCACCCTTCTTTTGCAATTTAACACAAAGTTGTACATCTTCAAGAGTCAAATCTTTCTGTGTACCATCTGAATCTGTGAACCTTCCTAATTTATTTATTTCTTGATTGTATTCAAATCCACAAAAGTTTTCTTCTTTTTCTTGGCACTTGTATGTGTTACATAATAAATTGCAATCATGTTGTTACAAAATCATCTAGATTGTCATATATGTCAATCAACAAATCCAAGAAATATTGTACAGTAACATCCTCATTGTCCTCAACCATTTTTGAAAAAATGATTGTGTGCTAACAGCCTGAATTCAACTCATCATTTACATGTATATCAATTGAAAACCATATGAGTTCCTGGATTCCTTTGCTACTTTCTTTCATTTACTAACCCTTTTCATAAATACTCTTCCATCAAAGTTTTCCCTTTGTTTGGACAAGCAACAATGCCTGTATGATACATCACCTGTTTTTGAGAAGGGATGATTACAAAGAACAAGGAGGAATGTTAATAGTTTAGCACTACTGTCATCATTTAAACAAACAAAACACAACAACTAACCTTGACAGGATAATTTTGTGAATGAATCTTTGGTCTTCTGTATTTTGGAATATGTATTTCATTATGTCACTTAAGTAACAGTTTAAGCTTTTGACAATAGTTTGTTATGTAGAACCACTTCTCATCTAAAAAAGCAACTGTTTTTAGTGGATCCATAATAATATTGAAATACTTTCTTGTTCAAGCAACTCTACATTTTGGTGCTCATCAGTCAACAAAGCTTTTTCAATAGAACTTGATTCCTTTCCACCTTGTTGGTAAAACCAAGCAGTAGTTAGATGGTTTTTAGAGTCCTATCTTCATCTTCTTGTACCAAAGGAGATCCAACAACAACAAAAAGTATTCTTCTCCACTGTTGAGCCTTCTCGCATAAGTTACTTCAAAAGGCTTCTTGTTCTGCAGATCCAACTGTAACTTCTGCCCCCACAGTGCCAACTTGATTTGTATCTGCTTCACATCTGATGTCACAACCAAATATACCAACTGCAGTAGGTGAGTCATGTGCAAGACATGACTCACATACATGATTTCAATCAACCATAGTATGGATGTACTGTGATGCAATGATGCCATGGATGAAGCACATGAGGTGATGCTCTGCAGCAGCATGACTGATGCGCTGTCACTCCATGGCAGTACAACTCCAGTCATGACACCAAACAGGTGATCCAGTGGGCGTTCATTGGCTGGCTTGGGGAGTTTGGTTCACATGGTAAAACCAAACACTGCCGGACCCAAACTCTAAGTAGATCATCTGTAGGATCCTGTACATATTCTAGGTGTCAAAGACCAACCGGTGGATTGGTGAGTGTTTTTTAGAAGTAGTTAAAATAGATCATAATTTATTCACTCTAACAAACTCCCTTTTTATAATTGTTGTCAGCATAGTGCACTAACCCACAAGTCAACAACAATGGAAGTAAATACTTCCAGTCTACCCTTATAGCCTTCTGAATATTATCTGTTGTCAAAATGAACTCACTAACAGGCAAGATTCAGTACCAAACACCTTCAGTTGCCTCCAACATTACCTTGCTTAAAACCATGTAAGATTCTCTCAACAGAGACCTTCCCCCATTGTATCCAGTTGAGGAACTGTCCTCAACATCATGATGAGGATGGTGTCTTTTGGATACAATGGGGGGGAGCTTCCCAATGTGCAATAATCATCATGTTTGCACCATCATTGAATGCTTCACTATTTGCAAAAACAAAGATTTTTGCTGTGTAGCACACTAATTTGATAAAAAAAGGTTCTGTCTGTAAAGGAGCTCATGTACCTGTACAGTGTACTGTACAATACCTGTACCTGGTACATTCTAAATGCATGCATAATATTAATTATCAAGTACTGTATGTAGGTGATCAGAAAATGTCCAATTGTATCACACCATTTTGATTTTTTGTTATCATTGCTGCATTGTCATGTATTTAATTAGGTCTAGAAAGATATTAGTAGTATAATAAAATTTTATATATGAAATCAATTTTGTATAGCGCAGTTGATAAGTATATGCTGGTACCAAGTAGTATTACTACTGTCTTTACTCTTCACTCAGCTATACTATCTTTTAGAAATGCCTGTTCTATTTGCATCTTTTTCAGCTTCTTTGAAGTTGTTCTGAATGAAAAGGAGTAAATTGAAAGCTATTTGTAACTAAATCTTTTGTTATCCTTCAGATTCCATTCCAGTACTGGTTCCCCCACCCCCCACCCCATCCCTTCAAAATTTTGTTGTCTAATATGGTCTGTATGTAAGCCAACTTTTTGGATGTTAGTATCTCTACCAATGTTTTCCCATTTGTCTCCTTCAAATGTCTGTTCCAATCAAATTTGTTACTAGCAATTTTGTAGTTTGTACTACTCTGACACTTGTGCTATTCAAAATATAATTGTCAATAATCAAACACCACCCTTTCATCATGAGCAATCACTGCACTTTGAACTTTAGTAATTTTTAGAACAAATGTGGGTGTCTTTTGCTTTGCAGGTGGAAGATCTACAGGAAAAATGATACAACAATCAAGACAACAACAAGAACAAGGAAACAAATCTCCCCTCCATCTACCACTTGTATCACAACCAACTGTACAATCTTTTTTGCAATCATACTACCAACAGTACAATAAATATGGATGGCACATAATGCCATGATTATCCATGGCAGCTTCAGATTCCTCATTGCTGGAAAACAGCAATAATGGTGCCTCTGAAGAAAAGAATGAAATTCTTCTTCATGGTGGTGCTGATACTTGAAGTAGCAGTCAATACAGCTCAATACAGCCACAAGAAAAGCTCTTCCATTTCACCACCATTTAGAAAAAAATATCTTTCTTTCCATCATTTGATTCACTTCATTGGAAACTTATCAAAATTGTGCTACCATGCATTGCCAACTTTGCTATCAACCCTTTGATTGGTGCAGTTGCTTTATTTTTGATTAATTGTATGGGCAATGTACTGGCTGTGGCTGGACAAGCTGCTGCAAATCAGGTATTTAAATCAGCCTTTTGGATTGCATCCTTTTTACCTAGTGTGACTTCCACACTTGTTTCAAAAAAGAATGCCAAGGGTGACCAAGAAGGGTCTACAAGATGTTGTTTGTCAAGCTTTGGTTGTTGGGCTACTAATTGCTCTGATTGGGACACCACTACTCTTTTTCTGACCAGAACATGTCTTGGGTTCTGTCCTGAGAGGTAACAGGTCTTGGTCACCATGATATTTAGCTCTTGAAATGTTTGTGAAAAAGTATCATCTAATGATGTTTCATTTGTGACTCTATACTAATATGCACTTTTGCTCCTATATTGTAGAGGGAGCACCAGCTATTGAATAGTGCTATGCCAAACTCTATCTTTTGATCGAATCCTTTGCATTTCTACCATCACTAATATCCTTGATTGGGTTTTCAGCGTTTTGTGGTGTCTTAGATACAGTTACATCTGTGAAGATTAGATCCTTTGCCAATATGTTGAATTCTATATTGGATCCTATTTTGATATTCACATTGTCTTTGGGTGTCCCTGGTGCAGCATTAGCAACTTTAGCAAACAAGATTATTTCTGCCATTATATATGTCAAGCTCTTATTGCAGAAAAACATGATCAAGTGGTCAAAGGTATTTTGATTACCATTTTGGTTGAAATTGAAACCTTTGCTAAAGGGAGGATGACCTTTTTGTCTGTTACACGTGTAATGCAATCTATTGATGAAACGGGTGTTGAAGCAGCAGCTCATGCTATGGCTATCCAAACCTTTCAGATTGATGGCATTGTATTGCTAGCATTATCAACTATAGCACAAACAGTTGTGCCAAATGTGATGATGGAACAGTACAATGAAGAGACAGGTGAGACAGAAGGTGGTATTGAGGATGCAAAAGCAACTGCCAATCATTTAATGACTTGGGGCGGCCATTGTGCTTGGATGTTCACTTGGTTCACTTCAAATTGGCATACTACCATTACTGCATAAATCTGTGCCACTCCAAGCTGTGAGGGATGCAGCCTTGGTCCCTTCATACCTAGCAAGTGTGTACCAGATTATCAATGGTCTTGTCTTTATGGGAGAAGGTGTCATGGTTGGCTATGGTAACTATGCAACTGTTTACTATAAGTACTGTTATTGCTACTGTAGGATGTTTGTGTGCTCTCCTTACATTCCCACCAATATATGTGTTGACTGGAGTATGGATGGGATTTGGAGTATTCAATTCATTGCACCTTGCTGGTGTATGGCTTCACCTAACAAGGAATGGACCATTAGCCATGAAATATGGATAAATGGCAACCTGAAAAAGAATGATAATGAGATAGGATCTCCAAGTTTATAGACAAAATGCAAGCTAATTTTTATATTCACAATAAGGGTGAGAGTCTCACATATTTTGCTGCATACCTTCCAACCCTTAGTTTTTTTCTGAGATCCCTATAAAACATGAGAATTCTACTCTTGGATAGTCCCCTAAGTAAAGTCATCAGAGAAAGCTGCCAGAAATGGTAAATATCTTGATGTCACTGCTGTTTTATGCTCTCTTTCATCCTTGGAGAAGTGCCTCTATCTTATCCCTCCTAAACTTGCCAAGGGAGTATTTGGAAATAATATTCCACCATAACAAGATTCCTTCCTGTCGTGCAATTGTGAGCTATCTTCAGTGCAGTCATTGCAATTTTTCCAAGTTCAAATATCTTCATGTCACTCTTGCACAACTTTTCATCAAACACATTTTTTTATCCTTCCAATCATTTTCCAAGAAGGCTTTAATCAAATCTTTTGCAAATGCACAAGTGTGAAATAGCATCAAATCTGTTTGAGATTTGCACACAATAGTGGTCAAATACATCAACCATTTACCCTGTTTAAAATATTCACCTACAATTTCTTTTGTCTTCATCTCCATCATTCTTAACATAGCAGTGATTTTGCCCTGCACCACCACCAACTAGTATAGTGCATTGAAATTATCTACTACTTCTTTTCACTACAGTTGTAATTATAGAAGGATATTAGATTTTGGTGGTATGGTAAATTTTATGAGGATGTTTAATGTTGTTCACCAGTATTTTGTGATAATGAATGAGATTGACCGCTGTAATGGTGTAACAAAAATGGAATATTAGATGGTAATAAACACAGTGTAAGATAGACAAATATAATAATATTGTTTTAGATTTTTAAACTACTAAGTACTTGTTACAAACTTGTATGTTTGACATTAAATATTAAATGTGTACAAAAGAATAATAATTTTAAAAGTTTAGACATACATGCAGTACCAGCATAATATATAGATCCCACTACTGTACCACCTGGAGATACAATTTCTTTCTGAAGCAGCCAATATTTCAGGAGGTGCCCCCATATCTTCTTTGAACTTTGAAATGAGTTCTCTGTACTAGCTAAATAATGTAATGACCTAGCAGTAAATTCTTTCCTATTTTTGCTGTCATGAAAATACAGTCAAGAGTTCATTTTTGGGATGGTATTTATGAGCCTGCTATGATATCCCTAAGCTTATTTTTAGAGATATTTAACTTTCTTTTATTCAAACTCTACTTCATCTGATAGAATCTTTCAAAATTTATTTGAATTCTTCTCTAACATGCACTAATGGTTGATCAATACCCAAAAATTAAAATGTATCGAAAGCATGTTATTTAGAGCTTTGAAGTTCAATTGGATCTCCAAATGATGGTGGTACATTTTAGATCTCCAGGTAGAATTATTTTTTACCCCATCCATGAAACAACTGCTCATATTATACAGTAATTCTTGTTTTTACTGTAGACTTGGCAATAATTCAAAAGCTCCTAATCATATCATAACAAGTAAAACTGGTCAATTAAAAACTCCTATTACTGCTATCTGTTGTGCCAGTCTGCCCATCCTGTCTCCTATTGAACAATCTGTCAAGAGTCCATAAATTTGACATCACCAGTGCCCACAAGTCAGCCTCAGACATTTTCCATAAATCCTTTCTGCCTACAAAGGTACTAACTTTTAATTATATTAGGACCTCCTCATATTAATGAAGAGATTCTTCACCCTGTTTGTGTCTTAAACCTGTTCCCTCCTTGTTGTTGCTTCTACAAGAACAGAGACAAGTAAGTAGTACTTGGTATTTTTTATTTGCATACAACAATTATAACAATAAACACAAAAGTAGCACAAAAATTGAAAGATTCTGAGTCACCTTGTGTTGCAGCAGCAGTATGATGCTGCAACACAAGTAACTTCATGGAAAAGGGAGGGCTGTCAAGTTCTTTGGAATAAGAGTTACATATTTAAGAAATTAAAATTACTTATTCCTACTAAATAAACCTGTGGTGAATAGCTTCTTTTTGACTTAAATACCATGATACATTGTCAATGAAAGAAAAAAAGAAAGAATTCTTGGCCAAATCTGAACCATGGCATCATTATTTGACCTGAGTTACATATGAGTAAAACAAAGATAAACTTGCTAGATTAGTACATAAACTTTGTACTATGTTTAGAATTTTGGAGCTAGTAGGATAATAATATTATAAATATAATACATAATTGAAAAATAATACTTAATTTTAATCAGATTAAAATGTAATTGATGTTTTTATCTGCACCAGGAATTTTTATTGATTTTGATAATGTACTTGATACAGGAAAAAAATCTTGTTTGTTCACCATCATGATTTTTATCAGTTTGAAATTCAAAAGGGGCTGCCACCAGGGACAATAATCTCAATACACAAATTCAATGTAGAACAAAGCTTGAGCACTATCACCTATGATCAAGATGATGGACATTCCCAAAAATGATGAAATTTTGCACCCATTGAAATTAAAAAGCTGCAACAAGAAACTCTCTTGCATTATCTATCAAACAATGTTCCTGTATTCAACTATTGACCACCATCACTTGTGATCAAGATATGGACACTACAAAAATGATGAATTTTAACATGCTGAAATTCAAAAAGGTGCCACCAGTGATGATATTTTCAATATAACCATATTTATAATAATTTCTCTCTCTTTTTTATCGCTTGTAAATATGGTGTTTGAACAATTGCAATATTATATATAATTTCCAATTTACTTTTTTGAAAGGCCCTTAACCGCACAATAGTAGTTATTTTTAGACAATCCCTATTGCATTTTTATCAACAGCATGTCATCAAAGATGCTTTAGCCTACTTTGGATAAACTTCCTGTCAATTGAACAATATTATGTGTCATTAATATCTTATTAAATCTTGTTGTTGTTGTTGTTGGCAACTCAGAGGTGCAGGTGCCATATTAAGTAGGTGCATTCTTTTTTTAGAACTTCAAATTTCAATGGGAATGGATACTGTATTGTTACATGGAAGGGGACACCTTACACTTTGCAAGAGGACACAGTCTTCAATGAATATGATTGACCACAGGCAGTAAAAGAAGGTGAACTATGGTAGTCTGTGATGGAGAATATCATTTATATGCTCATTGGTGAATCAGAAAAACTTT
>WKLE02001578.1:0-13421 GCA_014885115.2 Asterionellopsis glacialis | reverse complement strand
CAGCAGTAACTTTCTATTTGGTATGGTTTGGCTTGGATGTGCATTGTATGCCATTGGATTTTGTACGTATTACGCATGGAAAATCCGTATGAGAGCCATTGATGATGTTGGATCTGTTATTCACGAATTCGATCCTTATTTCAACTATCGTGCAACGGAGGTAAGTCAGAGACTAGAGAGTGCAGTGCATGCATCATGGTCTGTGTTGTCACAGTCGTGTGCTGTCGACTGGAGAGCCATAATGCGCACTGTTCGAAACGCTGGGCCGATGAGGGGTTTTGGATCAATAAATGTTTCAATTTTTGTATTTAAAAATACGTTGAATACAAAAATATTGTAATTGCATCTTACCTAATATCTTATTGAAATTTCAAAATGGAAAAAAAACCTTGAAAAACCCTAATCGAACGTATCTTACACTATTTTTTCTCCCTTTCTCGCTCTCATTCAACATTGCACCAAAACACACCCTCTAAAACACACGTCTCTTACAATCTTTCTGTTTAGTATTTGTATGAACATGGGTCTAAAAAGTTCTTTACTTGGTTTGATCATATGGTGTGGTATCCTTTGGGTCGTCCTGTGGGATCTACAATTTATCCCGGTATGCAATTTACGGCAGTTTATTTGAAACGTTATATTTTTCCTGATAATTGGACATTAAATGATGTATGTTGTTACATGCCTACATGGTTTGGTGCTTTTGCGTCCATGGTTGTCGGATTAATTGCGTACGAAACAACATTGGCACAAAATACGAATATGAATTTGGTTCGTTGGATTATTGATATTGTCAAAGGTCAACGGACTAATCCTCCCAAGGCAAAAACAAGTGTCATTTTGGGTTTTCAATCACCTGCTGTTGAAGCTGGGATCTTTGCAATGGGCTTGATGGCTATTGTTCCTGCACATTTAATGAGAAGTGTCGGCGGTGGTTTTGATAACGAATCTGTGGCGGTATCCGCCATGACACTTACATTTTATTTGTGGGTAAGATCCTTACGTAATGATTCCAAATATTCATGGGTCTTTGGGCTCTTGGGTGGTTTTGCATACTTTTACATGGTAGCTGCTTGGGGTGGATACGTCTTTGTCATTAACATTATTGGTGTTCACGCAGCATTCTTAGTATTGGCTGGACGATTCTCCGATAAATGTTATATATCGTATTCCCTTTTTTACTCTGTTGGTACAGCACTTGCAATTCAAGTACCCGTCGTGGGCTGGGCACCACTTAAATCCTTGGAACAATTGGGACCCTGTGCGGTCTTTTTAGGGTATCAAGCATTGCAATTTGTAGAAGTTATGAAACGCCGTCGCAAGCTTTCCAGAATGGAAGCATGGAAATTACGCATTCAAGTGGGCCTTGTTGGACTTCTAATTGTTGTTGCACTTGTTATGATCGTGGCACCCTCTGGATACTTTGGTCCAATCTCTTCACGCGTACGTGGTTTGTTCGTCAAACATACCAAGACGGGTAATCCATTGGTCGACAGTGTCGCTGAACATCAACCTGCATCATCACGTGCTTATTATCAATACTTGCATAACATTTGCCTATTGGCACCCATAGGATTCTTAAGTGTCATGATCAATTTGAGTGATTCATCTAGTTTCCTTTTGGTGTATGGTACTTTTGCCTACTTCTTTAGTCATAAGATGGTCCGTTTGATTTTATTGACTGCACCTATTGGATCAACCTTGGGTGGGATTGCTGTGGGACGTATCGTCGCATGGTGCATTCGTCAAATTTGGGGTGCCCCCTTGGGTGTTGAGGAACCTACTACTAACGTCCCTACAGCATCGCCTGTCGAAACTACCAAAAATGGTAAACCCATCAAGGAACCTAAAAAGAAAAAAATGAAGAATAGATCTCAATCTCAAGAAAAAACAAGTTTTGAAGGATTTGCCAGATTGAAGGACGCATTTGAATCCGCCTCCAATTCATCCGAGGGTATCATTGTCAAACGCACCATCTCGGTCATTCTATTAGTTATCATTTATATTTCAGGTGGATCCTTTACTAAATATTGTTGGTCACTGTCTCAATCCTTAAGTAATCCAACTATCATTCAAAAGGGACGAACACGTGAGGGTAACATGGTTACGATTGATGATTACCGTGAGGCGTATTGGTGGCTCCGGGATAACACACCCGAAGATTCACGTATTATGGCATGGTGGGACTATGGGTATCAAATTACTGCCATTGCCAATCGTACAACCATTGCCGATGGAAATACATGGAATCACGAACACATTGCTCTTTTGGGTAAAACATTGACCACAGATATGGATGAGGGATACGAAATTGCAAGACACTTGGCTGATTATGTATTGGTTTGGGGTGGTGGAGGAGGTGATGATTTAGCCAAATCGCCACATTTAGCACGTATTGCCAATAGTGTCTATCGTGATCATTGTCCGGGTGATGTGACATGTCGTGCGTTTGGTTTTGTGGTATGTTCATAAGAAGTGGGGAGTTTGTCTTGATCAATCAACATATTATGTTGTCATGTATGTGAATGGATTTTCCAACTCACCAATCATAATCTCTTTCCTTTAATTGTAACTTCCCTTGATTGCTCTTCATTACAGGATCGGAATGGCACTCCATCACCCATGATGGAACGCAGTTTCTTATACCGTCTTCACGGACACAAGATTAAGCCAGGCGTTGAAGCTGATCCAGCCAAATTTCAAGAAATGTTCCGTTCCAAATATGGTAAGGTTCGTATTTTTAAACTATTGGGTGTCTCCCAAGAAAGTAAAAACTGGGTCAAGGATCCTAAGAATCGCCTTTGTGATGTACCGGGTTCGTGGTTTTGTCCTGGACAATACCCACCTGCTTTGCAACATATCTTGGACCGCAAAAAGGACTTTGCACAATTAGAAGACTTTAATCGTGGTGAAGCTGATGATGAATATCAAAAACAATACTTTGAAAATTTACAGAATGCTAATTTAGCTAAGAAACGTGCTGCAGTGGCAGAAGCATCTCAACAAAAGGATCCGCCTTCATCCGGCAGCAGTGATGATAAGTCGTCGTCTAGCGGTAGTGCTGCAGGTCCCACAGCACGCCCTACTGAACAAGTTGCTGAATGGAAGAAACGAAGATACAACACATGGGAAAACTCTGAAATGTCAACTAATATGTGGAAGATTATTTCTACTAATAGTCTTCAAGCATTGAAGGACTGGATGGCAGATGACCCTTCGGCTGTCTTTGTGCGTTCCGAAGATGGACGTGGACCCATGTGGTGGGCATTTGAAAATCGCCGTCAGGAGATGGTCAAAATTTTAATGGACGCAGGTGTTCCTCATACAGATAAGGATGGCAAAGGAATGAGTCCTGTTGATCTTTTGGAGGGAGGAGGGTCGTCGTAAAGAGGGGGAAATTTTTACACAAAAGATAACGAAAGGAACGAATATGGATAAGAGAAAAATTGAATGGCCTACATACACACCATAGAGGGAAAAACTATGGATATCAATAGAAATACTATTAGGTAGCTTGAAGAGATATTTAGAACGAAATTCTTTTATAATGTTCCTGATTTAGCGTACTGTTTGATTGACGTAACACTGTTGAAGTGTCCTTGAAGTTACTTCATATTCATGCAGGAAGTTGAGAGGCTTTCACAAAGGCTGTTTTCAGAGCCAAAGTTTCAAAGTGGCCATTTTGAACTGACAGTCAGTCAGACCTGTTTAACATATTATTATATTGCGCTATTGCGTTTTTGGGAGGCCCTGTACAGTATGACAGACACTCCCCGGAAATATCAGAGATAATAAAAAAAAATAATATTAATGGGTCCTATTAATATTTTTTAATTTTCTCATGAGGTATTAATAGGTCTACTCTCTAGTCTAGAGTCGTACCTGGTAGCCAGGTAGACCTAGACATACTGGTGCGTCGGTTACAACAGAACATCGGCTGTTAAATTTATCAACCTTCCTTCATTATTTGCTACACATTGCACAAAGAAAGATGACTGTCGACAAGACGACGACAACAACGAACATGACTAAGAAGAAGGCGTTCATTGTAGATACGGATGCTGGTAACTTTTCCGATGACTTTTGGGCATTGGCACTACAATTGTGCGATCCACTAATTGATATACGATTCATCGTAACGAGTGGATACGAAACAAAATTGAAGGCAAAAATTGTTGCTAAATTCCTTACCAATTGTGGATTTACGGATATTCCAATTGTTCGTGGAGTGCATACCGAAGAATGTCTCTATTTACTTCCTGACGAGGACGGTTTGTTACAACCACAAGAGACTTTTGTAGAAGGAGCTGTGAACAATCCAATCTTACGTCGTTGGGGGCAAGATTTTGATTTATCTAATTATAAGGGTAAAATCTATGGTATTGGCGAGAATGAGGACCATGGATTAGATCATCTCCAAGATGTGCTCAATGCAACTGCAGCTACGAATGGGTGTGAAGAGCATTTTACGTATGTTCTTCAGGGATCATCCGAAAACATTGGATACTTATTGGATAAGGATTCAACATTGTTCCGAAGGAATAGTGTACGGATTGTTTGTATGGGTGGAACATACGAGAAGAAACATGAATACAATTTTGCTTTAGATTCAGTGAATACAAGACGCATGTTGCAAGCAAGTGATGATGTGACAGTTGTCCCTATTGAACCATCATACCATGCTCGGTTACACGGTATAGGTCATGATGATGATGATGATGATTTGGACCCAAAACACAATTCGTACAGTATATTTTTGGCGGGTGATAGTAAGATAAGTTTAGCAATGGCAAAGTTGGAATTGACATTAGCAAACTACGGGACTCATAAAGAAGTCGCAGATGGGGAGACAGACATTATGTTTGATATTGTGGCTGCCTATGTTGCCTCGGATCGTTGTCAACATTTGTATATTGTGAAAGATGTTACTGCAACAATTGATGATAAGGGTCGCATCCTTGTCATAAATGAAAAAGACAACAAAGATCAACAAGATGAAACGTGTCAAGAAGAAAAGGATAAACCAATCAAGTTTTCAATGATGACTGATTGGGTCTCGGAAGAAGCAGCTGATACGTTTAAATATCTAGTTGCCAAGACGATTGCAGCTGGTACTTACATTGACCAATAACGTTTACAATTCAATTCTGTGTCAGTTGCAATTATTTTTTATCGGAAAAAAAGGCGTATCTAGGGAATAAAAGTCTTTACTTTCACATGCATCAATGAATGTTGTTTCGATTTTTATTTTTTGTAAAGCACCTTATATGATTTCCTTTCGGACGAATAGTGTGACCTTTGGTGGAAGTCAATTTATTTTTCAAATTTGTTCTATTAGCAAGGATACAGATATTGTAAAACGATCAAATGTTCTTTAGGACGTTGGTGGGAGAACCATTGTCATTCCAGTCCCGCGTTTCTAGGTAGTTGTGAGACATTATCGGTAGCATAACAAAGGTTTACAGTACCAAAACAACTTTTTCTACACCACTGCATTGATGGAAAATTATATATATGTATATATAGATCCCCGGAATAAACGGTTTTTCCAACATTTTCATCTACAGTACCTGTTGTTTGTGCAATTTGTGATCGTCATGCTGCTGGTGCCAAAATCACGTTTTGTTTCCCAGCATCACAATTGCAAGTTGTGGGAAGAAGGGACAGACAGACAGCAATGGAGATTCCTACGTATTTGTTTGATTGTAATGAACAAGACAATGAAGGAAAATGCCTAATAATTGTAATACTAATATTTTTTTGAAATTTAAAAGTTCCAATAAGTATAATAGTAGACTAGTCTATAAAGAGAGAGAGAGAGTCTTTGGACTACCAGTAACAAGCCTCCCCCCAAATATACCGGCAACATTATCGTCTTGCAATTCTAATAAAAGTGATATTTACATACTATATAGATTTCAAAATGAAAATCATACCCCAGCACAGGTCCAAAGACAGTGATACTAATAAATATAAAAAATTGGGCAATGTAAAAGTACCAGAGGATACAGTATTTCAATTGGTAGGTTAGATCAACCAGCATGCATCTCGTCCGTGTTCCGTTGCTTGGTATCTTGTACTGTAGGACCCAATTTATATTTGGATTTATCCTTTTGGATGGATAGTCGAACAAATTTCGTCTGTTCAATGTTTTATATATCTTCAGTAATTTTAAAATAAACTATGAATGAACGGTTCTAATTGGACATGTGAAAGACTGTCGTTAAGCAAATAAAAATTTCTAAAGAGTCTTGTATTGAATGCACATACAATAAAATCAGAGGGAAAAATCCGAATCCATCATAAAAAACAATACAGCCAGTCATTGTACCAGAAACATTGTATACCTACGTAAATAAATTCCGAAATAAATGGTTCTTGTTTTTTTTTCCCGCGATCCTACACGGCTTCGCAATCTAGGACCTCTCTCTTGGAGAGGACTACGGTACTTCCTTTAGAAAGAGGGATGGGTATCTTGTGCGACGGTACCGGTACGACTCATGAACCTCATAGAGTTCGTATGAAGCCTTGAAGATTCTAAATAATACGCAGACGCAGCAAACAGGGATACACAAACACACACACATACATTGCGCGACGAATATTCGCTTTTTTACTAGACCATAGCTAACATACATAATCTCTCCAGCTATAGAATAAACTAGGATCCTATTCTATTGTTGGCGAACGATAAAAGTCTTGTTATTGGAGTGAGAGAAAGACAAATCAAAACCCAAAGTCCAAGTCGACAAGATACTCGTACATTGCATTGACGAATCACGTGACTCTCGGAAAAATATTACGTCTATATCGACGCGTCAGACAAGTCACAAGACTCAACTAGTCACAAGTCACAACAGCCACAAAATAGAACAAAACGAAACGTACACCAAGAACCAACATAACACAAGATAACACAAGATAACATTACCAACACATACAGCTCACTGAAATTGAACAATGACGACTGTATCATTTGATGAAGAGAATCATCACGATGAATTGGAAAAGAACGATGCAGGAAAAATGGACAATCTAAGCACATCCATAGGTACGAATGATACCAACATTACTCAAGATACTATCGTAATGGATAATGACAATAATGATGATGACAAGGATGATGGAGATGATGAATTCAGTGAGAATGAAGCCGTCGCTGATACTACTTGTCAAGACGATGATGCAGATGATAATGACAAAGACAAAGTAGTAGAGAAAGAAGCAGGGTTGCATTGGATGAAATCCATGTCAAAGATATCGATTGTTCTGGTCGTCGTTGGTATACTTTCCGTCATTACATTAGGTGGAATCTTTGTAGCAATGAAGCTTAGTCCAGGTGACAGTGCTTCCGTACCATCATCAACACCACCATTGCATGAAGAAGACGAAGCTGAAGAACAAATGGGGTATTCATCCGATGAAGATGAACAACAAGACCATGATAATCACGGTCCAATTGTCGAAAGTGGTCCAATAAATCAACCATCTTGGATGCCTACAACCAAACCTTCTTTTGTCATTGCAAGTAACAATACAACAGAAGACACCTCCACTACAAAAACTACAAGTTTTCCTTCGGCAAGTCCAACTACTATAACAAAAACACAACCAACAACATTTGTTACAACACCTACAGTTTCAGTGTCGGAAAATGCAACTTCCTCAGTTCCAACTTCTTTTGTTTCTTCAAGTGCTCCTACCATGACAACAACATCTCCCACAAACATTCCTTCCACCACACCTACAACAAGGACGAATGACACGAACGCACCATCTGCCATTCTGTCCAACAGTCCCACAGTGAAAGCAACCAATTCACCCACACAAAATCCTACATCAAGTCCAACAGAGGATCCATTTACCCTTGTCACATTACCCAATCCTACAGATTTCTTTTTGCAAAGCAATACAGAAATTGTGTCGGATGAAACCTTTTATCATTTACATTCTGATTTGTATTTAACGCAACACAACGACGGATCACTTGTTCTGTACAAGGGAGATGGAAATGGTTTGGATGGTGATGATACTTCCAGTGTCGCAAAACGTAAGGCTACAGATATTCTCTGGTCCAATGGTGTATCCCTTGCCATTGGCTCCTATTGGACAAGACTTCAAGGTGACGGTACGTATCTAGTCCTAGAGATTAGTAGTATATACCAAAAGTAAAAGATTTGCTGTAGCTCCTCATTATCGCTTCTTCAATTGTACTACTTGTATCTCACACTTGGTTTTCTTTCTCTATCATTAGGCAATCTTGTGACAATGGCAGGGTCACCCCAAAATCCTGGTCGAGCTATTTGGGCATCAGGTAGTGTAAGAGGGGAAGGTTCATATAAATTAGTACCGAATGATGATTCAACAGGTATTGAACTACAAAGTAGTGTTGGTGCCAATGCACCTGCATTCTGGTCTAGTCAGGAAGGTGTTATACGGTCAGGTTCTACATTTTGTGTTGTAGCAGATGTTCCTTACAATGATGGTGAAGCCAATGAATTACCATCCCGTATGGAACGGATGCCAGGGGATTGTGCATTTGCTATACATTTAGGTGATATTAAAGCTGGTGGAGGCGGATCACCGTGTGTGAATTCTGTCTATGAACGAACAAAACAAAGTCTTTGGAAATCACCCATTCCAACCTTTATTGTGATTGGCGACGTAAGTATACACTTTTGTGGTTGCTGCTGCTCTTGTCGCTTTTGTTGCCGTTGGCTTTCAGGTCCCATACTCACTCTTCCTTCAACAATGTGCGTTGTCTTTTCCTTCTATGTGTCTCTCGCTCACCATATATAGAATGAATGGAATGATTGCCCTGGTGGTCAACGTCAACAAGGATTGAATCTATGGAAACAGCATTTTACAAATTTTGAAAATTACTGGAATCATGCATATTTGGGACAAATCCATCGTGATCCTAATCGTCAAGAAAACTTTGGATTTGTGTACAAATCAACATTGTTCATTGGCTTAAACATTGTAGGTGGTGAGGTTATTAATGGTGGTGAATGGGGTACAAGATTGTCACAAAATGTGAATTGGATAAGAGATATGATGCGTACACATGTGTTACAGAATCAAAGTGCCAAGGGTGTTGTTATCTTTGGACATGCTGAACCACGTGGTGAACATAATAACTTCTTCCTTCCCTTGGAAGCTTTTATCCGTGATGAATTGAAAAATGAAATTCCTATATTGTATTTACACGGCGATGGACATAGGTGGAAGGTAGTTCATCCATTTTATGGTCAAACAAGTTTTCTAGGTGTCATGGTAGAAGGAAGACGAACAACAGTTAAAGTTAATGCTGATCCTGTCAATTTTGGTGGAAACAATGTCCGACAAGCATATACATTTGAAACAATCCGTTGGTAAATGATGTAATATATTATGGTGGCAAAAGAGTCTGCGTTTCTGTAATTTTTTTTTTAAACTTAGTGACTGAGTGTTTTTGTACGCTTTACCTTGTATTGAGGACTTTCCTTTGTTTCATTATATGCCGAATATCCTTGTCAAAGAGCTAACCCATTCTGTTTCGATAGGTGGTAACCATGTGACGAACCAACTTATAGTCTGTAACGCATCCACAGCGTCAGTTGTATTGGTATCCACGGTCTCTCTTGTTGGGGCATGCACGCGATGCCAACAATGGGACAGCAAACCAACTGGTAAAACTGCATGTCAAGACATGTGTTTGATGCCAACAACTTGCACAAACCAAATTTCCATAATGGAATGTAAAAACAGTAGGCGATATTATCTGTCTTATTTTAATCGCTTTTATTACTCTTTTAAACAGCATCATTGGCACTTCTGTTCACACTTCTACAAAAATACAAAGTGCACTGTTATTTATTTGAGCCCCAGAATGCAACCTAATCTCACCTAACCTTCTTATTCTCTTCATTCAGCTTGATCCGTAGATAAATAGTTACCTTTAGAATCACCACTTTGACTATGTATTTATGCATTTATGGTAGGTTAATTTCCCTTTTTATGTATCCTCCCTCTCTCATACAGGATCCTCTTCTGTTTTTAACGTAAACCTAACTTTTCACGAAAGGATACATTGTCTTTATTTTGTTCTACCCAGTTACGTAAGGATCTTGCATTGGGTAGTAACTTTAATGTCTTAGCAACAGATCTTCTTTCTTTCACAGCATCTGTGTGTGCCATATATTTAAACATTTGTCCTAAATCTTTCATGTACGTATCCTTAGCTTCTAACCATTGATCGACCTTACGGACATCTTCCTCTAAATGAATTTCATTATGATCAATGTTGTTGGTAGTTGTCAAACGAGACTTTTTACTTTCGTGGACTTCATTATTGTCTAACTCGTCATCATCTTGAATTTCTTCATTTTCATCCTTACGGAATACATCTTGAATAATTTCAGCAGCTTCTTTCACAGTAACAAATTCTGTTACTAAACCAATCTCATGACCAGCATAACACTTCAAAGATCAAAGCAAGAGGAAACGACGCGATCACAATAAAGTGCATGTGAATATCTAATCTGATAAAGACAAACATATAAAAAATAAGACATCCACGAATATACACACATACCTGATAGGAGTCAAAGATGTTGGCAACAGCTGGACCTAAATCTTCGACACTCATACACATAACCTTAGTATCATCCTTGAGTGGGACAGTCATGATGAGTTTTTCTTTACCAGTTGTTGGATCTACACGTCGTTCTGGTTTAAGTAGTTCAAAGAACATTTCAGAATAGCATGGCATTAAAACATATGTCACACTGATCCTCTTTGTACGAGCGTACGCTGCAGCACGAGCTTTTGCGTCAAATTGCGGTAATGGTGATGATTTATAATCGCCGTCTGCTTTTGCTGCTGATGGACCATTCTTCTTTAATCCTAAATTAAATTTAGCATTCATTTCTTCCACATTTTCCATGGTTGAAAATACTAAATGCTTAACAGTATGAGATGCCTCGCATGCGTCAATCACATTTTTGGCATGCCGTTCCTCTGTTTCAGCATTCATTTGTGCACCACCATGAAAGTCGGTAACTAAGAAGGCACCGTCTACACCTTTTACAGCATCGTGACATGATTGGATATCATCATAATCAGCTTTCGCTATGGTGATCCTTGCAGGATCCAAAGCTGCAATTGCCTTTGCTTTTGGCGAATCGGGATGGCGCGTCGTGGCTCTAATTTTGTATGATTTGCGTGTATCAGCCAACAACCCTTTCACAACGGATGTACCCTGCATACCTGTAGCACCAAAGACAGTAACCTCCAGAATATCAGGTGCATCAATACTTAGTCCAACACGTTCAAATGCTTCACTGTCAGAGTTCACTAATAGCCAATCTTTGAATGGTTGAGGTTTACGAGGATACATAACCATTTCAGTTTGTTCAACATCATGTTGCAAACACTTTGGATTACTTAAGAATTGACACATTTGTGCCATACATCCAGCTGCTGGGATAGGTAGTGTCGCCATTTCTTCCGGTGACAACGGGTTGTAAATCACATCCTTTCCAAATAAATCCGAAAACATTGCCGCGACTTCTTCCATAGAGATCTGTTCTGCGGCACAACGGATGTTTTTTCCATCGTACAAATATCCTTTTTGAAAAATGCTTGCTGTACACGAAAGATAGACAGATAGAGGGTGTTAGTATACATGCACCAACAGAAGATTTCAAAATCACACTAGATCAATTGCACACAGTGTACGTACGAACAATGTATGCCAAATCAGATTCTGACATCATGTCAATCTGCGAATCATCACCAAAGCATGCTGATATAGACCATTGTGTAGCACCATCATTAGGTAAGGGTGTAAAGAAACCCAAAAAGTTTCCGTGTAAGAATGGTAAGGTTAGTAGCGTCAAATGCAAACCATCAATGGGTTCCAACATTTGTGTTGCGACTTGTCCAGCTTTGCCTTTTCCACTATAATGGGCTACAATACTTCCATCATCCAAGGTTGGTATCCATTCCTTGCCCGTGGTTTCACGTATTTGATTACATATTTCTTCAACATTGTCTAAAGTTGATAAGACAACATGACGTTCAATCCCATCTTGTTCATAAACTTTAAATAAGGTTTCAAAGAAATCAACAATAACTTGATATTCTTCTTGCTGGGCATCCCAAAAACCAGATGTTTGTCCAATTCCAGTAGGCATATCAGTCGTTGTCACAACAAAGATATGGCGTGCTTTGGTTTCCAATAATATTTTTTCTACTTCTTTTGCATTTGATACACCACCAGGAATCAATGTGGCACCCAACACATCTGTCAAGTATGGATCTTTCGTAGATCGTGTTACACCATACACGGGTGAATAACCTTTCTCTTTCATACCCTCAATGACAGCATGGCCCTGAACACCTGATGCACCAAATACTAATGCGGAACCTTTCTCCTTGTTAGCTTGGGGAGTGGGAGTAGGAGTCACTGGAGTGGACGAAGGAGGGCTTGATGTTCCTGTAGGCGGTACCATGGCGTGATTCAGTTTTAAGTTTTTATTTCTCTTTTCCTTTTTTCTGATTTTAGTTTGTTCTTCTTCTTCTATCGATCTACAATATATAAAAGTCAGTTCTCTCTCGTCTTCGTTTGCTTGTATTCGGTTGATACTTCGTTACTGTTTCGAGTGGCTATATCGGTGTCGATCTATAAAATCAATCTATGGGAATGATTCTGTTGCAGGTGATTTATTTTTGATGCTTCTACTGTCAACGAACACTCCTGTCACACAGTAATGCATGTTGTGACACTTGTCTACTCGTTTTGTCCACAAAAGAAAAATCTTTAGGGTTCTCATTCTCAGCTAAAAAAATAGCAAAGAGCAACTGCTTGCCTTCGGGTTGCTTGTCGCGTCTTGCCATCTTTCATGTTCTACAGGTAGTCCTGCTCGTGGCCATATGGCAGGGCCCGTGGAAAACCATCTCAACCCGGACGGAAATGGACGAGACCTCTTTGAAAGCAGTGGCTTTGCTGGCTCATACGCTTAAACCACCCCTTACTCGACAACTTCGCACCCCTTACTTAATGACTTCGCACCCTTACATAACAAAGGGGTGCGAAGTCGTTAAGTAAGGGAGGTGCGAGTGTTAAGTAAAGTCAAGGGGGATAGGGAGAAAGAAACGCTGTTTTTTCACGAAAAAGTAGTGGACCCTTTAGGTCCCCTATTCGGTAGGATGGCAGCTTACCTGTTTAACAAACATTGAAAAAAATATATGTAGTTATTTATTTGGGGTCTAAAAATCAATTAATGGGAGACCTAAAAATCAATCGACAGAAAAGAATACAAGATATAAGGTTTTCCAACGGAAAATCTCACTTGTCTTGATAGAATTTTTGTGCTTGCATAGAAATAATGCGAAGATCGAGCAGCGGATCCCCCACCCAAATGTTGAAGATGTCT
>WKLE02001577.1:0-23896 GCA_014885115.2 Asterionellopsis glacialis | reverse complement strand
CATATTATAGAAACATCTTATCAAACACCTTCTTCACACACACAACAGGCCTTGCTGGCGGTTACACCGAAATTTTTATAAATGTTGTCATTATCAAACCAATCACAATATTCTGGTTCGTATCCATACCATTTACAATTGAAGTGAATTCCATCAATGCCATACCACCAAGAAGGTTGGTCTGTACCGCCACACCCGTTGTTTGTGTCATCGCACCACAGTGGATCCCCGACAGGGTTATGTGCTGTCCCTTTATAAATGTATATCTTGCATTCATTACTGGAAAAAAACAAGAACCAATCTGATGGAGGATTGTCACTTTTCTTTGAATTCCATACAACATTCATTGAATCCGAACGTGTTCTCCTTCGTGTTACAAGGTTACCATCTCCCTGGAGCCTTGTATAATAATCACCACTCTCATGGGAAAACTAGCTTGAGTATGATAAATAAGTTCATACCACATCCTCCCTTCAGAACTCGAAAGTTACCATTATCCTGTTCGTCGAGGCAATAAGGACCAACTGTGACTTCCTCGAATAGTGGTACGGTCATTCATGAGACAAGTACGTGTAGAAATTTCTGGGAGTCAACGACGTAAACTAGATGGTTTGGGGGTGAGTTTATAAGGTCAAACACGAAGTTGGGTACCAAATGTATCAAAAATTATTTATAGAGTTATCTATAATATATTTTTATTCAAAACTTTTTTCGTCTTGAGTGATTTCTGTCTTTCCCATCATTTTATTCAGCATAGCTTTTTGAATATCCATATGTTCATTGGGAGATTCTTTTGCAATTTGTTGCCATTCTGTGGCTACCTTTTCTCGTTCCTTTAAAATAAGAGTTGCAATATGGATAGGGTCAATCAAACCTGTTACACCCTCTTCAACTTGAACCATAGTAGGTGTAGAGAGTAACAATTCCTCTAAAAAGTCATCGGCGCGTCCATACCGTTGAAGTCCTGCAAAGTGTGATGTAATCCGCTCTTCATAAAAGTTACGAAGGAATTCATTACTTACTAATTGTTCGACATTCGATTGGCGTTCTTGATCATTCAAGACACGATGAATTGCTTCTTGAGTCGTGTACAAGGTTAACAAATCAAAATTACCCTTCCGCAGCGGTGATGGCAAATAAAAATTACTTTCTTCATCTGGATTCCGTTCCAAAAATGAAAGATTTTGTCGGTCAATGCCAATCTTACCAGACCCACCTCGTGGTGGGCCAGTGGCTCCACTTTTCTTCTCCGTCGTATCTTTTTGACTTCTTACGTTATCCCAATAGGATTCCAAGGTCCATTCACCCATACGAGCAAGCACACTCAAATCATTCTTCCATTCATTCGCAATTTGATTTCGAACAGATAAGAGACGTGCACACAAGGATGCTGGATCAATTTCCATGGTATAATCAGGAATATGTGGCCGTCCTGATTCAACTTCATATACTTCCTTTTCTTCCTGTAACATTTTTTTAAAATATGTATCCCATGTGGGGAATAGTTCTGTATCAATAGCTGCTAATCCATGGTATCGTAACATTGTAATGGTTGGCGGTCGCTGTGGTTTATCGTTGGATCCTTCTCCTTGTTCTACACCACCATTATCACCATCATTGTCAACAGCTTCGTAGGATCCAGATTCCCAATTTCGTTCATCAAACAAATCAAATTGAGAAGCTGCAATATTAGGTTTAGTGAATTGTTCCATCCACAAGGTTGTTTCAGGATCTCTCATACTCGCTACCGTAAACATAAAGGATTGGATAGAACATTGATTTAAAAATGTACGAAAATCATTTGGAAGTACCCATTGTTGTCCATCGTAATACTTGTCGTTATCATTTTCATTGGCCTTCGTTTCGTCGTCGTCAGAAGATGATGAAGATAGTAATGCGGATGATGCTGGTGCTATTGTTGTTGATTTCTTTGAAGTTGTCGTCTTGATGATGGGTAGAGACACAACAAGCTTCCTCGTCGAGAAATGATTGTACAACAAAGGTGACGAGAAAGCATCAACAACGGAAGAAAAGTAACAAGTTGACATCAAAAGCATGGGGAGGCTTACAACTATAGCGCAACAAGAAGTGATGCCACCATGTTTGACGGCAGAGGATTGCATCATACTTTGACACGGACCAAGATGATTATTGGTCGATGAATAGATAACAATGGGATCCGATGGCAAGATATGATGTGATATAAGAGTTGGGTAGCGCTGTACAGAAGATATCGAACATTCTTTACGGGGCAAATCTTGTCGCTTGTGTTCTGGCATTGACACGCACGCCCCACAAATAATGCGGGTGTACCTGGTACCATACTTTAGGGTACCTGGTACACATATGGCATAATATCCTACTGGTAGGTCTACCTGGTATCAGTATCAGGCAGGTAGGACTAGGATCCCAGGACTAGAGAACCTACATCACATCAGAATGTTGTGCGTGTGGACAGAAGTTTTCATTTTCAGTAATAAGGTCGATCGACTAGACTACTAAAAGATGTACAGGTACTGGTGTCGTTCGGTATCTGTGGTACAGAGGACTAGAGAGACGGACATATTCTGCGTTGTGATAGATCATACTCGTATTGTATGAGCTCGAACGCATCCGCTGAATTACAAAAAATATTCATGTGCATTTGAATATCAAATTCATTGTAAGTCTCCATATTATACGAATTTGAAGGCATATTGAGATGCTCTAAAGGTTCTTTTCTAAGTTTTACGGGAAAAATGGTTGTCGAGAACCGACCGCACTGCGACCGCTGAGGTCGGATTAAATTAAAAAGTAGTGTTTCATCGACACCGTAATAAAATGCACGTTGTTGCTCTTAACTCAAAATGACGAAAAATACACCCAATTCTCCAACACAATTAAGCTTTCCTAAGGTAAAAACATTTTTCTTTAACATATATGTCAATGGTGCAGTCATCATTGTTGATTTTTAGAGTTCTGTTCACAGTCAATCTATCTCTGAAAAAGTCATCAACAAGCCAAGACGAAAAGACGACACACACAACACATTATTATTATTTATTTGAACATGCAAAGGCCACAAGAGAAGGAGCATAATTAGATTAGAGAAAAGGTTAAAATACGTCGTACTAAACCTTTTTTGGCGCGTGCATAGGCGTTCCGTGTCCCGCGGCACAGCCGAACGTCAAACCTTTTGGCTACGATAGTTTCTACAGCCGCACTGTATATGGTCCTCTCAGAGTGCGCGGCGTAACAAACCTCTTCGGCAAACGCACAAGCAGATGGAAGGAAATACAGTACAGTAGATGACTTTGCAGCAGAATGCAACAGCTCCGCATTTGAGCAATGAACACGAAGTACAATTTCATGGTTTTCGTTGCAGTTGAATGATTTTGCAGTAGGTGATGATTTAGCTTTCCAAAAGCATTTAGTCTTTGTGGGTGGACCAATTCTTGCCAGTCTTGCCACCTTTAAGACCATGTGAGTCACATGCACCGAATACAAAGATCACGGATCAAAAATCTGACATCATGGGTTGCTGTGAGGTCCTAAATAGTAAAGATGGTTATCACCACAGAAAAAATCTTGCTTTGTTCGTAGCCCCCACTTGAGCAATTTTTTCAATTTTAAAAAATGAATAAAAACCAGAAATTCCCATTTAGTTTCTTTTGTGTGCATGTTTTGTGTACCTATGTGCTTCTTTTGAAGTACGAGTATTTGTAATTTATTCATATGATTTAAACCTATTATTATGATTATTCCTAGTCCAATACAGAACCTTACAAAACCTACTCGTAATTATAGACTCAAACGTTGATGAAAATATGCACCAGTATCGGATCAGTTATATCTGCCCTTTTTGTGACCATCTTCTAAGCGGTGCCACAACAGCGAAAAATGCATTGCATGAATGCATTCTACAGCCCTCTTCTCATCTATGTTACATTTATTTACCTCATCTACGAATCATCTTGATCGGATGTACCCGTCAAACTCACCGAAGTTGGTTTTGAATAGTAGTATATCTTCATACCAGTAAGCATTGTCAGAAAACCAGACAAAAGAACAAATGACTCTGGAATTGACCAAGGTTCACCAATATCATTTCCATTACTGCAATAATAAATCAAGAGACCAAGCAACCAAACACAAGCCGTACGAAGATTTTTCCAAACGTTCCGAGTCATTGAACTAGTGATAGCAGTTGACCAGATATTTAGGATACCAGTTATTGTAAACAAGATAGTTAAACATACTGCATACACTATTTCAAAAGATGAATTGAATAGTGTACTGACTGTATCCGAAGGATTTTCACCAAATACAGGTGCAAGTGGAAAGTACAAAACAAGAGCAAACATTAAACCAAAGAGACCTTCATAGCCCAACAAAAGTGTTGGGGGGAAGTCAGTTTCTTGCATGAAAAGTTCCTCGGCAAGGTCTTGTAATACCGACATTATGCACTGTCCAATGATTAGAAGGATTCCAATGTGATGACCCCTGTGCTCGTCGTTGCCAGTCTTCTCGGAGGATGCAGAGGCAGGGTCATCTTCACTGCTTAGTTCCGCTGAATCTGCAACACCCGAAATAATAACACCGATGGTAATAATACCAACTCCAATCCAACGCCACTTGGAAACAAGCCTCTTTCGTATGATCCTCTGCGCAACGACGCTTAATACTAATTCTAAGCCACTTATAAGCATTTCCGCAACTGATGCAGGAACATAGATAAGAGATGCCCAACGCATAAAAGAGTTGCAAAGGTTGAAGAATGCCGGAATCATAGGTTTAAGGGCAGAAGGAATATAGTGTACGAATTTTGTAGCCTCATGAGAATCAAGGCTAAGGCCATGGCCAGATCCTGGTATTGATCTTGCATTATGGAACTTGGCTTGGTTGTAGTCTCGAAGCAATGTTGACTCTGATTTATTACAGACATGTGTACTATCACTTACTTTGTTGATCTCATCCTTTTCGTTTTGATTTATTTTTGTTGGTTTACATGCTTTCTTTTGAAGAGATTTGTAATTTTCACAATTATGTAATACAGGTATGCAATTAGGATTTGCCTCAGAGTCTGTACTTTCAATTGTCATTGACCGAGTATAATCCTCTTTTTGAAGTTGTTTATTGTTTATTTGGTGGGTTTGTTGGCCTTCACCAACTTCTAGCAGATCAACGTCCGGTAAGAAAGATGTGACTGTTTTCCCAAGACTTTGACCAGCTGGATCTGCAACTTTGTCCAATTCTTCACTTTCTCTTTTTTTATCCATGTTGCTCTGCTCTTTGATTTGCAAGGTAAGATAATGAACGATCAGAGCGAACGACTGGCCTAGAAGATATAATATTGTGACAAATAATGCGCTTTCAAACCCAAGCTGGTAAAATAATTTCACAGCGACACTCCTTCCAGCACCAGTAATGACCATCCCAATAAGAATAAACCAAATTTTTGAAGTGTACTCGATCATGGTGTTGATCTTATTCTAAAGTCACTCGTGCGTACAATTTAAATGCGTTCAAAGACCTGTGCGAGAACCTTGCTGTATGGTACGTAAATAGAATGATGGGAACCTTGTCGATGGATAAAGGTTAGGTAGAAAATTTGGGGAGGTTTGATGTTGTATGATACTGTTTATAAGGGCATGCACTTCTATTGATGATACATGTAATGTTGTTGATGATAAGAATGCGAACTATATGTATGGAGATGTCAGATGAAACCAAGTGGGATCGCCAACTTTAGGGAGGCAACAAATAATCAATCGCGAATTATATTTGTCTTGGGTTGACACTTGTTTGTTCCGTACATACCGGGTAATTCGCGGATCTTCTCGCTAATGAGCGGTACCTGCAATATTTGTCTTGGGTTGACACTTGTTTGTTCCGTACATGCCGGGTAATTCGCGGATCTTCTCGCTAATGAGTGGTACCTGCAATAAAGCCGTACTTGTGTACCTTCAACGATCATGCGACCAATGCGATCACATGGGTGTCAGAAACATACCTTTACATAGTCAAAAGTTAATCATTTCTCTACAAGCCGTTTGTCACTTCAAGTCTTGATTCCGGTTCTTGTTGCATGTCGCAAGAATGTCGCATGCATGCCTAATAATTAACATGAAGTGTCACCCAGTGCTGCTACACGGCGAACCTTTCCCTCTTGTAAGTAGTCTAGAAAGAGAATGAAAAGACATGACACTGAAAAATATGTATTCGTGCGTGTCCCGCAGCGGCGCGGCATAAAGAACCTCTTTGGGACACGCACCAGTATGGAAGAAAATGTTGTCAGGACGACGATGAAAATCTTTTGGACATTTGCGTTTTATTTTTTGTTAGTACCAATAAATGCCTACAGTGCGTTTACGTGCTACATTTTTCCCTTTGTCGGTAATCCGTTGTTGTTGCTTGTTTGTCTTACTCCTCTATGTGGATCACTACAAAACATTCGCTTGTTGTTCTTCATGTTTGCTTCGTTGCAATGAGTCCTTTTACACATGTGAACTATTCCAAGAACTAGCAATCAACACATGTACAACTGCAAGGGGAGGCGACAAGTGTTCCTGTGTTGCACTCAAGAGAAGGTGGCAGCTTTCTCTCTGGCACTGAGTATCTCCGAAACCCTGACAACAAGCCATAAGGCATTCTTGGTCGATTTGTTGTATGCGTTGCGGTTGAATGATGCTGCAGTAGGTGTTGATTCAGCTTTCCATCTAGCCCAAGCATAGGCAAATACCATGCGACCGATATCTAACACCGCACTGTCATATTGCTTTTGTAACAAATGACGTGGAAATACATGGTCATGTACATCTTTTTCCGTTGATGCTACACCATTCTCCACGAGGGACTTTACAAGACATTCATAGTAGTAATCCAGTAATTCATTTTCCTTTGAACCATCATAAGATATACAAGATGGCTGCAATGCAGCACAAATAGTGTGCGCTACATCAGTTGCAGCAAGTCCGAATCCACTCCATTGGAAATCAATAAGACCAACTTCTAAATCGTCATTGCCGTCAGAATCACAATCATTGCTCTTTCTGCCATGTCTTTTACGGAAAAAAATATTGGATTGTTTTGGATCACCATGAATGAGTGTACGATACTGGAACATATCTTTTGCCAAATTGGAATCTTTTGCAAATGGATGAGCTTCTACTCCAACAGTTTTGGCTACCTTCTCAAGTCGTTCACCAAGTGTGTTTAAGTCAACATCTTGAAGTTCCTCAATACCTTTAAGATCGTCTTTGAAATCAGGAAGACGTGCCTTCCACCCATCTGCAACCTTTTCCAATTGAGAATACCCCTGTAAGGCTGGTTGCATATACCCACCATTTGACCAAACAGCTTCTTCAAGATCTTTACCAAGTTGTCCACCATCATGAGACCAAAACTTTGAACCTTGCCAAAAGTATCCATGCATTTTAGCAAATGCTTGAAGTGCAGCCCTTG
The DNA here is from genome assembly GCA_014885115.2 of Asterionellopsis glacialis. Lineage (NCBI taxonomy): Eukaryota > Bacillariophyta > Plagiogrammaphyceae > Rhaphoneidales > Asterionellopsidaceae > Asterionellopsis > Asterionellopsis glacialis. The sequence goes on along the minus strand of WKLE02001577.1, from coordinate 16,453 downwards.
ATGCCTTTTCATCAAGGAGCCATTGCTGCGTCCACCCATCTTGTTCCGAGAAATCTTCCAACAACAATGCAAACCGACTTTCCATTTGTTCAATGGGTGATTGACTTTTCCGTGGTCGTAGATCGGCACCATAGACACGGTTAACATGTACACCAGCTTCCTCGCGTAATCCATTTTGGCATGCCTTGCTAGTTAAGAACGCCGTTTCAACTTGATAACTTTTCACATCACGTTCTACCTTATGAGGTGTTGTTTTCAATTTGTGACGTGAATGTGCTAAATCACCCATCACAACACGTTTGTAAAATACACTCGAGGGAAGATTTTTATTCTTGTCGTCATTGCCATTGTCATCATCACCCTGATGGTTCCAATGTAACATTAATCGGCAACCATTAGACATCATCCCACGTATAGCATCTGATTCTGGAGCAGTGTAAGCCTTAAGTGCCGCTTCATCTCCAGCGATATGAGAAGATATCCAAGATACATCAAGAGGTACACCATCAAGATCTCTTGCAACATCTACAGCTTGTGGACCAGTAATGGCACTGCCACCCATGTACTTGTTCCCTAAAAGTGTTTCTACTGCATTTGTATTTGCTCTCATGGTAGCACAAAGTTCATCATGAAGTTTAGCCATATGTGATTCCCCAGACGATGCTACAACACCAAATACATTACCATACGTTTCATCTGATTTCGGTGCATGTACCAAAGGCGATCCAAATAAATCAGTTATCTTCCCATTCTTTGCTTGTAGTAATGCTGCAGGTCCACATGTATCCCAGAGCATAGTTTTAAAGTGTAATACAGTAATTGAATTTGATCCCAAAGCAATAGTACGAAGTTTTGCTGCTGTACCACCAATAAGTTTCTGTTTCGGTGGTGAAGAACTGTTCTTGTTGGCATTAAGTTTTGTCATGATCGATTGTGTACTCGACAAACATGCCTCTTTTGCATTGCGTAATATTGGATCCTTGGAATCTCCAGCCAAGACAGAAATGATTTGTTCTTTGTCTTCTTCAGCTTCTTTGGTTTCTTGTAGTTGTGATACCAATTCTTTCCCTCCTTCCCAAGTACCACTACAAAGCCCATCACCATAATCATCTAACAATGCATAATGTACAACTACATTCGCATTCGTTTTACCATTTGGAAATGGTAATCCAATGATCCCACCTAACGATCGTTTGTTTCTTGCAATACCAACAAGGCATGCCACATTTTCAACACGCCCTTCCACAAATTCTCTTGTCCCATCTAAAGGATCTACAAAGACAGTTAATTCTTCTATAGGTACTTGGTCATTATCATTATCATCAGACAAAGACGAAAGAAGATCTGTACGCAATGTAGGTGGATTGGAATAATTACAATCATCATCATCTTCCTCACCAATAATACGTAATTGATCCCCCCACAATGCCTTGAGACCACCTACAATTTTAGCTTGTGCGTCAACATCAGCCTGTGTTACGACCGATCTTATATCACCTTCTTCCTTGAGTGTTCCTGTTGTTATGGTTTGTCCATTATCATTATTTTGTTCTTTGGTAGTGATTTGCGTTGCACGAAAATCACGTATAACTTCACACCCTATACGACTGGCATCCATACAGGATGATAAAAGCTGTGATACCGATATCATATTAAGTAAAACTGATGTCAATCCAGCAATACCAATGATGGTCATTGCTTTTTCCTTTTACAGTCGTCGATGTATATCCTTGGTCTGTCTGTCTCTTGCAAGAGAGACGCGTGCAATTTGTTGTATGCCGGTATTTGCAGAATGTGGAGAGCCTTTAAAAAGCTAACTTTGTCAGAGCTCTCTGTAAAAACAATTATTATACAACTGCTGCTATTGTCGATTGTAATATGGCTTGGTTTTCGAAAATTACGAGTTTCCTTCCGTCTGTCTAAACGAGTCACTCACTTTGGATACAGTGCTTGCCTTTCTCTCTTTCAAGATTTGGAGCTTGTCTCTGTACGATTCACAAATCGCAGACCGTGCGTCAAGTACGTACTAACTAATGCAGAGTCTTTAAAAAGAATAATACGTGGGTTATCTTTACATCAATAATCCCTTGTGTTTGTAGAAGTTTTGGTGTGCACTGGTATGCTTAGGTGTTGACAAAGCGATCTCGAAAGATACATAAAGGAAAGGAATCACACCACCAGAGTAAAAGACTCGCATCCCGTGTGACAAAACAGAAAACACAACAAAAGAACCCCGGAGGTACCGAAGACAGGCGCATCAACCTTTGATATCTTTGTGTACCTGGTAGTCTACCGGTGTACCTGGTACCTGGTAAAGGACGAGGTTACCATTACGACCAGGTACGTCTTGATTGTCACTTTCATCTGTACCTGGTACGGTAGGTCATACCTCTACCAGGTACGGTTGGTGTGTTAGCATAATAGGTCCTAGTCCTACTTACGGTAGACTATTTATATATAATACAGCACCTACCGTAGTTCGTAGGAATCATAAGGGAGAGGAATCCAAGAAACACCTGGTAGAGGACGTAGGACCCTTTCGATAGTAAAAATAGTATGTACCGGTATTATCTTCCGGAGTTTTTGTGCTACAATAAATACCGGTACCCCAGGTACTCGAGTATCTTGTACCAGGTACCAGCTAGGGTCTACGTGTGGCACCTTGGGATCCTACCCTATTATTATAATATTGTTGAGGCCGAGATGATGCCCATGAAACACGTGCTTCACATTGTGTACGACTACCGTACAAGTTGGTCCACTGCGTATCAATATTCCATCACAAAGGCAGGCTGACATCCACTGAAGATCCTCGTTTAGGAATCCATCCAAGATCCATCCAATCTTCTGATGTCAAACTAAACCTCACAAAAAAAATTTGACCAAAATTTTATGCTCTATCATCATTTTTTTGACACTTGACACTCTGTGCAGTAAGTCCACCACCAAGAGCCATTAAAAAAAATTATGAAATTCTTTTCGATTGCCATTACTGCTTTCCTACTATCTTCTCCGTCCTATGGACTTGAAGAAAGTAGTAATCAACAAGGTTGTATTGATCCTGCCACCTTCAACGCTGAGACCGATTACTTCCCTGACAAGGCTGTAGTTGAAGAGTCGAAATACTGGACAATCGAGTACAGGAAGTCCTACAAAATCATCACCAATAAGGGAGCAGGCGAGACGTATCTACTCTATCAGTGTGGTACTGAGCCACCTGCAGATGAGATGGAGGCTGGACATACTGCGGTCGTTCCTGTTCCCATTCAAAACGGAGTTGCGTTCACAGGAGCTATTCATCTTACCCATTTAGAACTTTTGGGACTTCGAACAGAAATTACTGGGTATTTAAGTTCCACTGATTATCTTTCTTCGGACTGCGCACTTGATTTGATTGAAAACGGTGAAATTCTTAACATTTTGAATACCACAGACGAGGACGCTCTTAAAGGTCTACTTACTGAGGACGGAGGGGAACCTATCATTTTTAAAGGAGCATGGTCGAACGTGGCCATGTTCAAGAACCAAATCACTGTATCCGAAAGTTATGAGAACACTAACTTTGGTACATTTGAATGGCACAAATTCTATGCTACATTCTTTAATCTTGAGGCAGAAGCCAACAAACAGTACCAACAATCCCAAGAACGCTATGCTTGTATGGAGGAAAATGCAGCGATTGCTACAGCCGATACACCTAAACCTACTCTTCTTTGGGCTTATTATTCAACGTATTCTAAAGGGTGGTCTGTCGGCAAGTGCCCTAACTATTACTGCGAGTATGCACAAGCTTGCTCTGCCAATATTCTTGATTCTACCGGAGGAAACTGGAGTGTTCCTGTTCCCGGTTATGATGGGGTATTTGATCTGAGTCTAGATGAAATCCTTGAATTCGGAAAAGATGCTGATTACTGGATTTACCCCAGTAATGATTGGCAAGACGTTTATTCCACAAATAAGGAGGTACTTGACGAGTTTAAGAGTGTCCAAAATAAAAAGGTGTATGATTACCTGGGTGTCGGAGAAGATGCGTGGTGGGGAGAGCGCCGAGCGGAAGCTGGTAAGCTTGTTTGTTTCGAAATGAAGATTGCGCAACATTATTTGAAAGTACCAAAAGCGAAACACATTTTCTTTCTCTGTAGTTCTAATTCCTCCCTCTTCTTCCTTCATTTACTTCTTCGTGACAACAAATTTAGATGTTGTTCTTACGGATGTCTGTTCCGTCGTTGGCACCTCTGGAACAGAATATTATAAAAGGAGGTGGCTCCGTAATGTGTACAGTGAACCCGCGGGTACCCCTGAGCAGTGTCAGGACACCAGTGCACCCCTCGTGACTTCCGCCACCCCCTGCACGAAACCTGACACGGTGGAAGATGCGAATCCTAATGACGAAAATCCAAAAAATGATACTATCCCGGAGGACACCAATCCAGATGATGCGAATCCTGATGATAATAGCTCCAAGGATAGTTCTGGTTTCAAGCTTGCCTCTGCCGCGATGGCCGTGTTTGCTTCAACCCTCTCTGTTCTCTCTCTTTCGATGTAGAGGAAGACGAAGACTTTTGAACTAATTTGATATTCAGCTCTTGACCTTAACAAAAATGCTACAATAGTATGACATATTTCACAACATATAGTATCTTTGATCATCTCGAGTTTTGTATTTTTCATTTCGGTGTAGTAGCCATCTATCTCACTAGCGTAAGTCTTTAGAAGTACAGTCTTAAGTATGTTGGCAGACAAAAATTATTAGAAATAATGGATGATAATTTAGCCATTATTAGGGACTATGATTTTGCGACTTCAAACTTTTTATTCTTATCCTTCAAAAAGCCTCCTATTCAGTTCCTGTTCTGGCAAATCTCTACCGGTTTTCCCGAATTCACCAACTACACTACTGAATGTCTCAACAAAGTCATCTCCTCCATCAAATTTTCTTCCTGGAGGATAAACTTTCATTATAATATCTTTCCCGGTAACTTTCATTCCAATTTTCTCATCAGCATGCCAGAGTCGGTGGGAGCCATGAATTCCTACGAAGCGAATCGGTCTGCGACTCATCTTGGCAAGAGCAAAAGCACCAGGGAATACAGGGAGTGGACCACTTTCTGGTGTAGGGTTTAGTTGTCCCTCGGGCATGATCAAAACATCAAAACCATCATTGAAAGCTTTTTTCACCATTTTTAGCATTGATTTGAATGATCCACGATCATATTCGTTTGGATTGCCCGATCCATTGGCCGCCATCTGCACTGGAATAAAGCCAGCCATGTGAAAAAGCATCTTTGTTACTGGATTCTCGTCCAATCCTTTCCACTGTGCTAATGATAAAAGCACTGAGCTGTGAGAATTCCAAGGATCAATATAGAAATTGAATGATTTCAAAGAGACTGCTTAATAATACTCACATATACTGTTTTGATAGGCCTTTTGTTTTTGCCACGAAGATCCAAATCTGCAGCTAGTAAGAGGAAAGTATCCAAGGCACTTACATGATTGGCAACCCAAATGGTTGGCTCGGGTTCGTTTTTTTCATATTCATATGGTATAACAGTGATATTGACAAAAGGCATAATCTTCAGGAGAGACCTTGCACAAAACTGTCCTGCTTGAAGGGAGAGGTGTTCACTTTGTGCTTTTGACAAGGTTTTCATGCTACCAAGTATCGAGATAGGGAGTAAGCTTATTGGCAACGCGACGCACATAGACGCAATGTATGTTATCATTGTAACCTTTATGATTGAGGCCTCCAAGAGTCCAATTTTTTGGTCTTCCGTTGAAGGTGGATTATCCAACGTGCATGGTGGTTCGATGTCAGATAAGAGGGAGACGCTTTGGAATGTATCCTGCCCTGTCGGACTATAACGAGAGCTGCAAGAGTGTCCTCTTGTAGTAGTGCATAATCTTGTTACTGAGCTTTGGAAACCATGCACTCTATAGCTTGAGTAGATGAGAGGGATGATTAGCGTTGATAACTTTCTCATGTCTTTTTTCTGCGTCAGAAGTATTTTTCGTTGTGTTGTGATGTCTGATGATACTGTTCAGCGTGTAATTTGTTCTTTTTTATGGCGAGAATGAAAACAAAAAAGCTTGAAATAGTGGGGGGTTCTTGTTCGAACCCGTTACGAGTGTATGAGATATTACTATTATAAAAAAAAATGTTTGATGTTGAAAGAGAACTCTCGACTGTCCGCCTGTACGTTATTCCTTCCTGAAAAAATGTAAACCTTATTGTATTTATTTCCTACAGGAGCGCAGAGATCCCTATTCATTTGTAATAAAAAAATAATATTATCTTCGTTCAATTACACGGACAGTCAGTTCTTATATTAGTATTTATTCTTACCCTTGATTTCATAGTAGGTCAGTACGAGGAGAGTTTTTGTCCCATGAGCTTTGATGTAGTTTACAATACATTGCTTCAGTAGAACAGACGGCCGCTATCTACAGATAATCCTAATTTAGTCTACGTGGATGGTATCTATACCTGGTTTACCTGGGTACCTGGTACGTACCGTTAGGTACGGTCAGTTGGACCCCTACCAGGTAGGACCTACAGGTATGATAAGGTACCTGGTACGGGACGGGAGGACATCATCATGAATCATGAATCATGATCATGATTGATGTTTCGCATCCCGCCACCGACCCAGAGCGAAACGAAAAAAAAAAAAAAAATCTAAGATCTTGCAAAGATGCATGAAGACCGTCCCGTCCCATCGCCCTCCACATTGAACACTACGTATGATAGGTGTGCTTTATCCTCCACTTCGACCATTCCTTCACACAATTACTCCCTTTTACAAATTCACAATTGTCGTGTAGAAGATGGAAAACTTGCTCATCCTGCTTAAATTATGGCTATGCTGCTTTGCGCCAAAAATCTCTGCATATATTGTGAGAGATCCTCATCAAGGACCAAAGGATCGGAGACTTTTGACTGTAGCATCCGAATCTTTTAGTAACAATTTTGACTTTTCATCGACACTTGGGTGGGACAAGTTTTATGAGAAAGAAAAAGATGTGGTAGAGTGGCATTCATCCATTGCACTTTCTAGCATTTTGAAATATATTCCGAAAGGGTCTGATTGTCTAGTTGTGGGGTGTGGAAATTCGGAACTACCGCGAGTTATTCACGACGATGCCGACAAGAGTAATAAAGGCCATGTAACATGCCTTGATACATCTTCTGCTTGTCTTGACCAATTGCGGAAGCAACATGCTGAAGAATGTCCTCGAATGTCATTTGTTCGTGGTGATGCTACACAACTAGCAGAAGCCCTCGCTCATTCCAATCAACAGGATAAAAAAGTTCCAATGGATTATAACGTGATTGTTGACAAAGGATTAATTGATGCTCTGTTATGTGGTGAAGGGTGGAATGGACCTGTAGAAATGGTGCTGACGGGAGCCTCTCAAGTTCTCCGCCCCGGTGGTACATATGTCTTGATTAGTTATAAACTTCCACCTTCTACGCAAAGATTCTTCAAAGAAATAGGAGAAACAGTTGGGTTAGAGTGGGTGTTTGATATAGCAGAAGGTAATAAAAGGGTGGGAGTTTCAATCGCCACGAAAGCCTCATGAACCTATTATGCACACCATACAATATTAACATTATTGGATTTATACCATTAATTTCTTCACAAGAATGATCAATTGCTAAGGTTTGCAATTTTCCATGGTTAGAGCAGGTCCAATCTAGTAAATCTACCACATTATATTCATCTAGTATACTTGTATGCTAGTCATCCTTACGCGCAACGAAAGTAGACTCTAGATTGTTCCGGATTCTTACTTCACTTTCATCTGCTGGTGCTGTAGAGAGAAATCGAATCTTTGATTGTTAAAAATTTTATTGATTCTTGTATACATTGTGGTAGTATACTTGCTGATATTGATTTGCAATGCTCCACAACAGGAACAAGCAATGAAATGATACAACACCATAGATATGGAAATGTGAAAAAATTATTGCCGTCTATCTCTAGAGCGCGATGGAGGCCTTATATGAGTGTGTATGTTTGATACATTTTTGACAATTCCTTTACAACAGATTAACACATACACCAATTAAGCACCCTGTCCAGGAAACATAAAGGCAACCTAGATTTAAAATGCAGACATATATATGTATTACTATCATTATTTGTAATTGTATCGTGCGTACTGTATTGCATTGATGGGATGTACGTGTAGTTTTAGATTAGTGGTGTCAAAACAAACAAAGAAAGTTTAGACAAGCTCGCATTTTTATGCCTACTTCGGAAGAAGTTTTATCCTCTTAGAAACAATGCTAGCTTGTTATTAATTTCGTCAATAACCCGATGTCTAGTTTGACATTCTTTTGATAATAGCTATAGCTTGCTCGTTAATTTATGTGGCAACTGAATGGGCGTGAGCAACTTTCTAATATCGCCGACTCCTTCACCTGCCTTGCGTGAAGCTTCTGTTGTATTAATTAGCTTGAAATTCCACATCGAATGCTGCATTGTTGTAAAATTAGGATTGACTCATGAACATTCTCCTTCTTCTTGTCTTTCCGGTTTCTAGAATGAACCGCCGCTGAGCTAGTACATCCAGCCCAATAAGTGCGGCAGGACCATTATAGGGACTTTTCCCGTCACCCAGTAACTCAGAAAAAACTGGTAAATCTCCAATTCCAAAGCGGACAGGATCCCATGGCTTCCAATTATCAGATGGAGGTTCGAACTGAACTCTACCACTTGAGTTGTCTTGAAAGGCATTTCCCGCAAACGTCAACTGTATTTCTTTAGTTGGAAAATACTGCGGACGGCCATCTACACCTAAACCCATTATTGACGGTTCACTGCGATATGCACTCCGATCAGCAGGTAGACCCATGAAGCCTGCGGCAGCCCAATTGATAGTAGAAAAAGACGAACCACAATCGATTATTCCCAGCACTGGTTGCTGTTGGTCGGCAGTCTTTACACGAATACCAAGCAAACCCGATTCATTTAAAATTGCAGCAGGAATTTCTTCAAGACCGTCTCGTGACGCAGCAGCAGCAGCAGTGCCTGGAGCCCAAAATCGTATCCGTCCAGCAGAAAAGTCAAAATCTACGTCAAATAAATCTAACATTTCCATTCCAAGCATTCCCTCAACTGGATCATGTTCGGGATCTAAATGCTCTTGAGGAAAGTCAGACACAACGGCATATAGCGGAGGTAGCGGTAACATAAGCCGTTCAGTTACATCGTCTTTATCTAATTTTCCATTCTCGCAGCATAAGGCAGCTCCTGAAAGTTTTACCAGAACGGAGCCTGCCGTGTCACCACCAGCAGCAAGTCCTTTGACGAGTGGAGCATTTTTCTTTGAGTCAAGCCCTAGTACTTTTTGTAGGTGTGGAGTAATCATTTCTGTTGTAAGACCAGAATCCACCATAAAATCAAACGGGCCTTTTCCATTGACTGATAGTTGTACAATTATGTAATCGCGGCCAACCCCTGCCTTGGGTGGTAGGTGAATCCTTTGCATGGGAAGGTCTATCAAGGGCTTGAGCTGACTATTTGGAGAAAGCGACGCTGGCTTTGTTGTAGAGAGAGAAGACCCTGTAGCTGCGGTAGCTTTAAAGTTGTCCGATTTGTTCCTTGGTATCGAAAAGGATGCTCCAGCACCCATTATAGAGGAAAGAGCATTTCTACGTGAAATTCTTGACATGTTGTTCTCCTCATTCGTATCAAACGAAAACAAGTTTTTCTCTTTGTCAGTCCATAGATCTTCATTTGGCAAACCAGAAGCATATTCGCTTTTGGGGGGATGAAGATGGACACATGATGCGGTCTTTCTTGTCCATTTCCCTTGCATAGATTGACTGCTTGCGAATTTACACACCAATACTGGTGGTGCGAATCCTGCCACAGGAGAGTACATCAGTAATATAGATGATAACAAACAAATACAATTCGTTCCTTGGTATAATAATCTCATCTTCTTCTTGAATAGTCCGTACAGTAATATCAATGCGCTTTATCAGGTATCGTAAGAAGGTGGGACCTCTAGTCCTAGTCCCACGTAATGAATACCGGGATGATAACAAAGGAAAGAATTCCATCATCGGAAAACAGTTTGAAGTTTGGAGGGTTGTCAGCTTCTTTCCTGTTCCGGTTGTGTTCTCAGTTCTCAATCGCAAAACAGGGTTCTCAAAATAATTATAAAGGGGAAGAATAAAAATCTTGGGGTAGTCTGTACTTGGGGAAGTAACAAGAGTCTCAATGCCCCGCAGAAAAAGCAAAAAATGGGTGCAAACGGGAGTTTATAGGTTTTTCACCCTAACCTTACTGTACAAAATTACTCTTTTTACTATATTAGAGATGGGAAGTGATTTGCTTAATGAGAATGGGATGAAACAACAGATGTATTGTTTGGATAACTACAGTGGCCTACTGTTGAATGGTCTTACTCTAGCTCGTCTTTGAGTGTTGAAGAGCAGGTAATTTGAATACAGTACTGCAGCAAGTGAGCAATTTTGTCCAACAAATTTTGATGCTTTCCAGAATAAGTGTAGCTATCTCAAGACTTAAAAATCTTTTTAAAATATTTTATCTTACAGGATTGGGTCTTGTTGTTTCGCTCCTAGCTCCAGCATAACTTGTAGGGCGGGTGTATCCTCGTTTCCCATACTTCCCTGCTTTCACTACCAAACCGGTTCCACCAGATCCACTACCAAGTATTTCTTCGTCTGGAGTGGAATGACATCCATATGGATCCTTATTCCGGCCTTTCCTTCCTTTCTTCCCATGCTTTTGTATACTTTTGTGAGCCTTACCACGTTTGCCAGCGGGAGCCTTATGTTCTGCAGATGTTGTCTCTGCAAATCCTCCCACAACATCTAGGAGATCTAAATCATCTTGAATGTCCAATTCGTCCAATGCATCTAGTACATCGTTCTGCTCATTGTTGTTGTCACTGTTTTCTCCAACAGGTGATGTATCGAAATCATCTTCATCTCCACCATCTTGGTTTTGTTCGAATAGTGGATTGATCTTTTCTCGTAACTTGCTGGTACGCGACAAACAAGTGAGGAGTGTTTCTTTATGGAATCCAATTTCGTCCATTGGATCACTATTGCTAGCAGTCAAATCTTCAAGCTTCGGTGGGGAATGACAGAAGAGCAATTTTCCATCGGCATAATCCTTAATGACTACTCGAGCTGCACGTTGATAATCTGGAACACCACTAGAAGCTGCTAAAACACTCCTTGCGATACAGTAGGTACCGAGAAGTTCTTCTGCTGTCGGTGGAGGTAAAGCTGCTGCATGTTCATCACTAGCCAAACCACGTTCCTTCAGATCTTGTACAGTTGGTTTGGGTAATTGGATACCATAATGTGCATTCAAAATTTCTCGTGGTATACGTCTACAGATAAGTTCTACGACAGGCCAATGATCTCGCATTTGTGCAATTGGATATACACCAGCTGCAATCAAATCGGCCGTACTTGATACAAATGATGGAAAAACTAATCCGGGACAATCGCATAACATCATATCATCATTATCCGGTAGAAACAATGTTTGGAAATGCTTTGTCTTGCCTGGTTGTGCTGCTACTCCAACTCGTACCACACCATGTGCATGCTTACTACTTCCAACCAATACATTGATGACAGACGATTTACCCACATTAGGGAATCCTACCATACCAAATTGGATGCGATTATCATACCTTTCAGAACGTTCGCATTTAAATCGTGTTGCAAAGTCATGCATCCATTCGATAAGTTCTTCACGTGTTAGGGGTGTATGTATTCCCACATTGTCACGGATACTTTGACCTTTGTCTTGCAGTTGTGTTTCTGATGCCGACAATGATTCGTCGTTTTGATTTTTGTCCTCATCATTATTTGAAGCCTCTGTTTCTTCCTCCTCCTCCTCGTCGTCGTCGTCGCCATCTTTATTGGTACTAGCTAAAAAGTCTTCTTCTTCTAAATTGGCTTTTCTTTGTTCTGCCGCGGCTTTATCTAACTTTTGTTGTTCATCGTAGGCTGAAAAGAACAAATGATCCCATCCATTCTCATTAAGATACAAATGCCATGCTTTACGTTGTGCAGCCGACAAGTAATCACTCTTGTTGATAACTAAAAGCATAGGCTTACCAAGTTCTTCTGTAGCGTATCGCCTCAAGTCTTGACTCAAATAAAACAGTGGATTTCGTCCATCGACAATTTGTACAACACAGGATGATCGTTCCAATACTCGCCATAATTGTCTCCAAACTTCCAAGTTTTTTTCAAAAGGTGTTACAGATGCTACACCTCTCGATCCATAATGTTCCATAACTTCTTCTTCACGGATAGCAATAGCGCGTCTCCATTCTAAAAATGAACTCTTTTCTTGCTCATCTAATTCTTCCAATGTGGTTGTTTCATCCCATTGTGGACGACGTGGAACAGATAACTCACGAAATACAAATTGAGGTGCTGTACTATTATTGCCATGATTACCTTCAAATTGTGTGCGTGGTTGTTTGGCATTTAAGTCCCATGTGTTTCCACCATTCGCGCCAGCTCCACCACGATATTCGGTGGAAGTTGTATCAATAGTCACAAATCGTTCGCGTTCACTTGTAAATTCACGACCTGCCATTTCAGCTTGTGTTAAAAAATCACCCAAGTCATCCATTTCTAATACACTTTTCATCCCCAACTTGGTATCTTCAGGTACAATACCAATACTTTCAGTACCTGGTGCCATTGCCATACCTGCACCACGTGACGATCCATTCATTTTGGGACGAAATTTCTTTTGTGATGATTTTTGTAATGCACGACCCATACCGGCCGCACGTTCACCTTTTTTAGGTTTACCCTTGCGTGATGTACCTTGACTACGCGGCATATTTTTGTATTTGTGTTGTGGACTTTGATGAAGTACTTGCTTTGTTTGGTTTTGTTTCTTTAATATATTCTCCCTCTCAGGAGAAGTAGGTCGACCCTAGGACTCTCTCTAGAGAGCAATGTTAGTGGTGGTGTGTGTGTGTGTTTGCGTGACAACCAACAAAGAAAAAAAGAACAAAAACTTGGATGAACCCCAGAGAAAGATTTTCATGATGCTTGCGTCGAGTGGCCCAGGGAAGCAAAGGCGGATGACGAGAGAGACGGGAACGGGACAGACTATTAACTCTGTTCTTAATGGTCCATGTCCAAAATATTTGTTTTAAAAAGGCATGCACACGTCCACCCCTGAGGAGGGGTCTCCTGGGCGGGGGATCCTCACCCCCACCCCCACCCTAATCAACCGACGAATTGGACATTTATATACTATACGGTGACATATAATATATAAAGGACAATTCTCAAAGTACAAACAAGGATAGGGGAGGAGGTTTGATGAATCCCAGGAGACCCCTACTGATGGGGAATCTCTTCCAATTTTGGTTGACAATTCGCCACACGAACCTAACATGGTGTTTTGACCTCACCATGGTGCCGCCACCCAAATGGACCATTCTGATCCTCAATCCTACTGTATCACCAGATTCCAATGGATACAAGATGAATCCGCACACCCCCAGAAGTAGCAGAAAGAGAAACAAACTTTACCTATTTGCTGAAAAATCAGGTTGTGGGAAAAAGCTAGATGCAGCAGAAATGCCATTCAACCCATCAAAGAAACAACAGCCAACAAAAATCAAAGTTCACTCCATCCACATATCTGTCAAGAAGTATTTTCCACTGAATCAATGTAAGGACTCACCAAAATGGACATTAATCAACCCAGAGAAATTAGCAAGGATGCAAACTTCCAACAAGTCCATTACAGTATCTAAAATTAGCATTATTCCTTGGATTCTAGATGACTTTCCCTGTCTTAGAAAAAAACACACACCCATCATTCAACTCAAATGGATATAGTCAATGTTAATAGTGATTACAACAAAACAGGCAATGTAATCAATCATTACCTCCACTGATGAATTGCAAGCTTTGTTGAATTTTATGGGTGTTGATGCCAACAAAAATTCATAAAGCCTTGACATACTGTACAGTCACAGCAAAATGTACAACGCACAATAGTCTTGTAGATGCTTCCAGTGGAAAAGAACACCTAAATTGCAAAGATGTTGGTAGTGAAAACAAGGGCAAGGTATCATCTTGATTGATATTTACAGAGCAAGCAAAATCTTCAAGTTCCATGTGTAAAAACTTGCAATATCAAAATTGAAAAAGGTGGTACAAAACTGGCATGAAAGCAATTTTGACTAAATGTTTTTATGTGTTATTTATTGTAAAATAAAATCCTTTGCACTTCATACATTATGTATGAATTTATGTATTCAGATGCTACTGCTGTTGCTGGAGTAGCTTGTTTGCATCCAAGTCCTTTTTTTTTCAAAAGGCTGCCACCCCAAATCTTACCTGCAAAACAAATAGCACAAATAATGGGTACCATGCAAAGTAGCTCCATACATCTACTACTGGACCTGCTGTTTCCTTGACAGTAATAGAGACTTTCAATGTAGGCTTGGCCTAGTGGTGTTATGGTCTGGAGGTTTGGGGTTTGAATCCTACCAAGCCACCTTCCACATGGAAGGCTCTCCTTGTAGTTGTGGCTGTTTTGGAATTTTGGGGAGTGACACTCCTTGTGTGGTCAAACCTTGGATATTGCTATGGGGAGAAAAATTTGTGCACCTAGTTACCCATTTGGCATGACTCGGATTGCACAAAACCGATTTATCTTACTAGTGCTTGGTAGTTTAATAACGGTTATAATTTATTTTTGTAAACATATTAATGTATACCGGGTGTATATTCCAGTAGCATAAAAGTATACAATATGAATACATATATTATGATTTTTCAAAGTATATAAGATTATCTATTCATGAATATGTCCATAATTTAAAAATATGATTTTTGGGTCTATGTGGAGTCTATGGACCAAATGTCACAAGTTGGTCCACCTAATCCTGGAACAACTCTTGTCATGCCTTGTTGTCATTTGGTGTTCTTGCAGGATTCTGTTCTTTGTTCTTTTGCAGAAATCAGTGTCATTCAGAAGGTGTTTTTCATCAATTCTGCTAGATTTTCTCTAACAGTAGCATTAGGGACATATGATATGGTATTGGAGGGATGGTTCATGGTGGAATTATTGTTGGTTAATACGATGTTAGATGAGGCCATCATCATTGTTGTGATGGGGTTGTTGAAATGCTGTGTTCGGTTGGTGGCAAATTGTCAACCAAAATCCAAAGAGACCCCCCATAAGGAAAAAGTGGTACTGTGAGTAGGGGTCTATGGGCTGCACCTCTCTTGCATTTTTCTGTATCCGTTTTTCTGTACTATCTTTGTCTTGGTTTTGAATATGTATATAATTTGTTTTGTTGCTATCCGTAATCATCGTGGAGGGGCGTCATTCTGTGACCCCTGCTAAGGGGTGGCACATGTTGCCAATCGCGAAGTGTTCACGCCATAGCGGTATTTGAGCAGCAGACAGTACAAAGCTCAAATCTCAAAATCGAACCTCAGATTTTGAGCTTTGAATCTCAAATCTCAAAATTTGAGCTTCGATTTTGAGTTTTGAGTTTTCGTTTGTCCGTCACTTCACAAGTCTGTACTTCGTTATCGGGTTATGATCCTCGCTCCAAAAAGCTCAAAGCTCAAAGCTCGACAACGTTAGTGAGTATAATGTCTCAGGACTCTAGAGTCCTCTCTCTAAGAGAGGTCCTTTAGGATGTAGGACTTAGGTCGTGTACGAGCTACAGGTACGGTACATAGTTAGTACGGTTGGTAGTCAGTAGCATCTTACCCAGAGACCCCAAGAGCAGAACGCTACCAGGTAGGGCGTGTTTTTATATAAACAGTACCTGTAGTAGTACAGGTAGTAGCTTACTGGTAAACAATTCGAATTGGTAGGCTATCCTGCTACATGTATTTTTACTATTGGGGTACTTATAGGAATGACAACATAAAAATTTATCAATTGAAAATAAAACCGTTAAACAAAAACGCTCCATATCATATATATTATATTGTAAGATTGAAGTAAAATGCAATACACAAAAAATACCGGGAAACAAAAATCCAACAGGCAGAATCGCTAAAGAGAATTTCTGCGATAATAATAAAATGTGTATCCACATTTCTGGATAAAGAAACAATTTGATTTTAAGATTCAAGCTAATGCACACACTATATTAGAGAATACTGAACCTGCCGGAGCAAAGAATATTTTGCAAATTTGCATTCTCGCCAGAATTCTTTCACCGCATACTTCAGAAACATTTGAAGATGAAATTCACCCCTATCGCGACAAGCGTCCTTGCGACGGCTATGTATCTCGGCACCGCCAATGCCAAAACACACGCTATTGCTTCCGAACAAGCCAAGCTTAACCGTGCTTTTATGACTGCCATGAACAAACCGCAAAAAAAAAGTAACTTCCGTTCCAACAGTGAAAAGATCGCTGAAAAGAAGCGAAAGGGCGAACTT
>WKLE02001572.1:18556-57205 GCA_014885115.2 Asterionellopsis glacialis | reverse complement strand
ACGATATTTTACGGAACACGAGAAAGATCCATCCATGACGGATTTTCTGTGCTACCGCGTACCTGGGTACCGGCGGTATCCTACCAGGTACCCAGGTACAACATGTACCTGGTACCTGGTACAGGTACGCACAGCAGCACAGTCGGATTAGATGAACCCATTCAGTAAAATAGACATATAACATGACAGGTTTGCTATGTAGGACTACAGTATTTTACTATTGCAAAAAAAATCCTGGTTTTGTACACAAAAGGTCTGTGTTTTTTGTGCTTGTATGGCGTTCAGAGTATAGGCAGTCAGTCGTGTACGAGCTCCATTAGATGATAAACAAAATTATAGCTCGTTATTTTTGAAGATTCAACTGGAAAAGATCGCAACTTCAAAACTTTTTGAGATTTTGATGGGGGGACACTGACACGACACCCCGCCAACTGTATCCTGTGTTGTCACCAGCATTTAGCCGTACTCGTATGATCCGATACCATTTTGGTTTACCACGGAACAAAAGTAAAACAATCATGCAAAAGCCGGTACCTGTAGCCTAGGACTACTAGCTAGGACTAAGACTCCCAGCTACCGGAAGATCAAACCTTCGCCCATCGTTACATACAGTTTTTCGCACAGATTACCTGAACTGCTTGTTAAAGATGAAATTTTCGGCTACCTCTTTGCTTGTTGCCATTTCCACTCTTGGTGGTGCTGATGCCTTCGGTGTTGCTTCTCCACTTCAGAAAAATGCAGCTTTCACATCTGCTGCTGCAAACAGACGGGACCTGGTGAAGGTTGAAATGGGTGTGCAGAATCCTCCCCCGTCGGGTAGTACACCTGTAGTTGCTGTGGTAAGTTTCGTTGTGATTGATGCCTTGGTTGTCACGTCCATTACAAAATCATGAAAAGGCGCGTTGTCTGATTTTATCAAGAACTTTGTTCCTCCGAATTTAAAAATATGTTAGGGATTTCTTGGTGCTGCAGGTGCCGCGTTGGCGCTTATTGTTTCTGCCCCTTTTGCAGATATTGAAGGTCCCGGTGCCATGTCTATCGCAGCCCCTGCTGGTATTGTGAAAACGTCCGGAAAGCCAGCAGCTGCTGCCCCTGTTAAAAAGACGACAAAGAGCTTGAAATCATCAGGTTACGATTTCGATGGTGACGCATCCTCTGCTGTGGACAAGGAGGCAGCCAGGGAAGCAGCAATCAAGGCTCAAAAAGAAGCCGTCGCTGCTAAAAAGGAAGAGCAGGCAAAGGCGTTTGCTGAGAGAAAGGCTGCACAAGAAGCTAAAGCAAAGGAGGCAGCTGCTGCTAGAGAAGCAAACCAAAAGGCCTCTGCAGAGAAAGCTGCTGCTAAGAAGGAAGCAGCGGCAAAGGAAGCCGCTGAAAGAAAGGAGGCNCTGGCAAAGGAAGCCGCTGCAAAAAAGGAGGCAGCAGCAGCTGCAAAGAAGACAACTGCCCCCGAAGCTGCAGATACTGCTGCAGTCGATGCTAAGGCAGAAGCCATCGCGGCTAGAAGGGAGGAACAGGCTAAGGCAGCTGCCGAGAAGAAGGAAGCAGCGGCAAAGGCAGCCGCCGAAAGGAAAGAAGCAGCAGCACAGGCGGCTGCAGAGAGAAAGGCCGCCCAAGAGGCTAAGGCACAGGAAGCTGCTGCAGCAAGGGAGGAAGCCAAGAAGGCTGCTGCTGAAAGGGCAGCTGCCAAGAAGGCCGCCGTTCCGGAACCAAAGTTAGCTCCTAAAGAAGTCGAATCCAAAGCAAGCTCTGCACAAGCTGAAGCTGAGAAGAAGGCTGCCGAAGAGGCCGCCGCTAAAGAAGCAGAAGCTGCTGCAGCAAAAAAGGCGGAGGCTGATGCTGCCGCCGCAAAGAAAGCAGAAGCAGAGGCTGCTGCCGCTGCTGCTAAAAAGGCAGAGGCCGAAGCTGCCGCAAGAGCAAAGGCTGCCGCACAGGGACTCGGTGTGGTATCTGGTTCCGAGGTTGGAGGAAAAGTTCTTCCTAAGGAGACAGTCAGTGATGATGTAAAGGCATTCCTAAAGGTAAGGGTGTTCCGCCTGTAGTAATTTTTCGCGAATACAGTATTTCTAAAAGCTTTTTCTGTTTGATTGATTCATTTTTCGTGACATCACGTCAACTACAGAATTACAACTGAGGTATTTATCATTAAAAAAAAGCAACCTGATGAGTCCTTTTCAGAGAAAAACGCACAGGAATCGGGTATACTTGAATGACATTCAAGGGCAGATATAAAATAGCATGGCTGTATGAAACAGTTGAGAAATCAGAACTGAGAATGTGAGACACGAGTTGATAACAACTTCACTCCATAATTACACTTTAGACTATCATTACATTATACATAAAGTTATTCGATTGAAGCCTTATCTAATTCTGTTGTTGCTGAGAAACTGACAGTTCTGACCTGCGTTGGTTTCGACAAGACTGCAATACATCTATAGCGAATATCTTGATATAATTAGATTTTCCACCAAGTGACCATTCGGCTGTGAACGATGCACCTCTCCTTTACGATATGATTTTTGTCAAGTGTGCTGTTTTCCACAGACCGTTCTAGATGAGTGATCCATATATTTACCTCGGGGCTTAGATCAATATCCACAATTTGATTTATGTCAAGTTAGAGCACACGTGTCCTCGACGGCTAACGAAGATTTTTTCCAAAAGGCGATACAAATCATTTGATATGGAGTTTGACATGTAATCTAATTAATATATGTTTACAGGAGATTTATATGCGTTTCTTGCAACAGCTTTAAGATCTACTCAACTTCTCGTTCTTTCACATTCTCTTTCAAAACCTCTAGTTTTCTATGGCTGATTCGGCTGAAGGGGCATGCTCCAGTTCGCGCTGGTATACGTACGCACCACTGATTTTCCAATAAGCCTCTGACAAAGCTTCGGGTTCGGATTCAATGAACTTGTTACATGAGAGAATTGGATTATTCTTAACCTTGAATTCTTTAGCTTCAGCTGGGCAATCACCAAAGTAACGATTCCCGCTGACCGATCCACAAAATGCTAAATTAACAACAAGCCTCATGTCGCTAAAGTGATCAGCGGAGCACCCAGTTTCCTCTCCAATTGCAAAGTATCCATAAGGCAATCCCCATGTATCTGTGTCTGGCATAATGCGCTCGGCCGGGTCCTTAGCACTAGCTGTTTCCATTGCCGCCACCAGGTTATCAGGAACCATTCCTTGAGGTGAAAAGGCCCAAGAGCGGATACGACGGTACTCAGGGTCCCATTCAAGAGCAAAAACCCCACCACCATTGTCGTTGAATGGTTTTCCGAGCGTTCCTTCGTCTGGACTAACAGCTACGCAACCCTGATTCGCCCATTGGTGTTGAGCCTAAAATTGTGGAGTATTAAAAAGTAAGCAACAATTAAGATTGACAGATTGGAAGTGGAAATTTCGATTTTAAACTGCGACTTCTGTCATTTTGTACTTACCATAACCCAGCAGTCATCTGCTGGTTTTGAAATGTCGAACTTCATTTCACCTGTGAAAGTGTCTGGAATACCAGTAGCCCAGTCCCAAGATCCAGTTTTTGAATAGTCAGCTACATGAGCATACATTGAGCACATGGGCGAGGTGTGCAAGGCTGTTTTGGCAACACTTTGGAAGTTGACTCCTTCCACGATGTCGATTTCTCCTTTATCAGGCCAACTCTCTTCATTTGTAAGCCAAAATGCTGGCCAGATTCCGCACCCAGCCGGCAAATGCTTAAGATCAATGATGAATAGACCATGATTGTAAAGTTTTTTACCCTCCAGCCTAATAGATTCCCTAGGTCCCTCCTTAGTTGATGCTGAAGACATGTAAACATACTCTTTATCTCCCTCCAAAGTCACATTCATAATTCCAGTTTC
This sequence comes from Asterionellopsis glacialis, assembly GCA_014885115.2. NCBI lineage: Eukaryota > Bacillariophyta > Plagiogrammaphyceae > Rhaphoneidales > Asterionellopsidaceae > Asterionellopsis > Asterionellopsis glacialis. The sequence goes on along the minus strand of WKLE02001572.1, from coordinate 53,335 downwards.
TACAGCACGATCCTTCGACACATACGTATTGTGTCCTGCTGAACCAAGAGAATCAGGACCATCAAAAAAGTCGTAGTAGTCGAAAAAGGATTCACCTTCCTGGAGTTCAACTATTTAAGAAAGATGCAAGGAAAAGAGTCATTTTTTTTTAAATAGCTTATCTGAAATCAAAATGGAAAGAGAAACATCGTTATTATTCTTACCTAACTTGTAGGGTCCAGTAGGTAACTTATTTGGCTTAATGATACGTCCACCCTCCTCGGAAATGTGACGAACAGCGAAGACAAGACCAGCACCCAACAAGGCTGCGAGAAAGCCGAAAAGAAAATTTTTCTTTTGAAAACGATCGGAATCTTTTGAGTATCCAAAGCTTTCTTCATTCGAAATTCCCATAGAAACTGTCTCGGCACTTCCGCGTCCGATCAGAGGAGATGATTCTTCCGATGTCATCTTATCACTTTGCTGAGGCGCCATTTGATGAACGGTGATACGGACCTGGAATCTTTGTCGTCTTGGTCAAGTGCGGATTCCCGTCAACTGTTTCGTTTTGTATGCCCCAGTATGGCTTTTTTGCGAAAAGTTGCCATCCACTATCAGTGTGCGCAACTCTTTTATGACGTCGTGGTCAATAATTATCAACTCCGACCGATACTGAAACCACCACGTATTAGCCGAGAACATTATTTGTATTAATTTCAAAATGGAAAAAAACGTACGTAATATAAAGTTACTGCCATCCCAGTACCAGGTATGTACCTTGTTCGGCGTAGGTACTAAGTACTTTCAAGGTTCGACAGGAAACATTCCTACCTTGTAGGGCCTACCTGGTACAGGCGCTGAGTGTACTTTCCTGGTACCTGGTACGTGTGTGCAGGGTTCTCTACGTCCTAGAAAAGTACTTCCAGGTACTAGTATCTGTTACAGTATATATGCCACTTACCTGGTACCAGGTACAACAAGCTCTGGGACTCGAGTCGCAGATGGATGATTTGCCACGTAGACATGTACTGGTACATTATGATGTGTACAATGTCGCCTTCAAGAAGTGGGGGCAAAAACATTTTCTCGAAGACATAAAAGCACGGTAAAATAAATACAGTGATGATGAACACACAAGAACTGTTGGGAATTTTCAATGAAAGGGTACTTAGCATGACAATGAAAAGAATCAACAAAATGCATGGCACAAAATGAACAACACACAAAATTTGCCTTTAGATGAAGATGCTGATTAATTGTTGGCTAGTTTGTTGTCCTGCTGACAAGAATAATACAGTAGTTAGATGTACTGAATTCTTCTTTGATCTCTGACAGAGAACCAACAATCCACCAAATCTCTGATCCTTGTGCAATTCCAATAACTTCAGTGGTGAGTGTTAGTAAAGTTGGACTTATCACAACTTTTTAAAAATATTTAAATGCTAACAATGAAATTGGGGTTTATTTTTGTTTTTTTTTTAAAGGAGAAGTTTTGTTCTTGACAGATATTCTTCTTTATTTGTTACTACTGCTGTGTTTTTCTATTTTAAATTAAATCCCAATTTTCTTGCCCAGTACTCCTCAAATCATTAATCCCAACCATAGGGCCATGATGTAAGTAAAGAGGACAGATAAGTCACATATGGAAGGAATGCCAGCAGCTGACTGCAATATAGGAAGAAAGAGTTAAGAAGGTCACAATCGTCAATAAGAACAATGAAGTGAATTTATGCAGTCTTCTTTTGTTGAATCCTAATTGTATTACTAGTACAGACAAGATTGTTCTACCCCGGGAGTAGGCAGAAGAGACACAAAAGAGAAGTATAAACTTGATTTAACTTAATACAAAAGTTAAAAGAAAAAAAGAATGTTTATAAATAGTAAACAAGTTCTTGCCTGTGGCCGATACTATAAGAAGAAAGGACTACTACAAATTCTATTGCAGATGATTGAAAATGTTGTATGCATTTCAATAAATGGAAACTGGATGAAAAGGCACAGGAAAAAAAGGCTGGATCCATGCCAAGAAAGGATACATTAGAATTGTGGAATAAGTATGAAGACACTGTTGTAGAGGATACTGTGCTGGGAGACCTATCCACACCAGCACCACAACTCAACCAGATGGAAATCTGGAGATAAATTCAAAAGCATTCTTATCCATAAGAGATAGGAATATTGGTCAAGAGCAGGCAGCAAAGAAGAATTTCACAAAATAATTAGTGGACCTTCGCAGAGGAAAGGGCATAGCACTAACTTTCGAAAATAATAGAAGTCTCATTGTCATACATCTAAAATTATCGAATATTTTTTGGTTCGGTGTGAATATTGTGAGCGAAATGACCAAATACGTTCAATCTAGTACAAATTCTACATAATCGGCCCCATTTCGTAGAGACCGGAATTCGACAAAGACACGTAGATTCTACAAGGTTTTGTATTGAATCGACCCCATTTCGGCTTTACCTGGTACCCCCAGAGGTCCATGACGTAGAATCTCTGATACACGCTTGCTCATCTTGGATCTTTTGGATTTCTTCTCAGTTCCGCATCAGCGAAAATGTTCCATCCACAAACAACCAACTTTCGTACACATTGACCCCCAAAGATTGAACGATAGACGTACTTTGCACGTTGCACCTTTCTAGAGAACTACTTCATCATGCCCCCTCCACTTCCTCCTACTCAATGTGGTGCTTGTTTGTCACCTGCAACAGGAACAACAGCACCTCGATGTCCAATTCAAATTGAATGTTTCCTTGATCTTATCTGTCCGTTTAGCGCAAAAATGTTTACAACTCTCTACAATGATGTTTTGCCCTCACTTAAGGATGATTCGGATATTAGTTTTATCATTCATCAAGTTGTTCAACCATGGCATCCTCAGGGTACTATGGTCCATGAAGCTGCACTTGCGGTAAAGCAAATTGACGCATCTGCCTATGTCGATTATGTGAAAGCTATTTACGATGCCTTCCTTGGAAGTGAAAAATTATTTACGGATGAATACGCATGGAAAAAGACAAGATTAGAAATGTATGATGATTTGTTGAAGCTTGTTCCAGGCGGTGTAGATTTAGAAGCGGTCAAAGCTTTGTTGATGCCCAAGGGAACTGGAGGAAATGCAGGGAATGCCATGACGCAAGAAATTAAATGGGCAACCAAGTATCACCGCACAAGAGGTGTCCATGTAACCCCAACTGTCTTTGTCAATGGTTTAGAAGCTGGAGTAGTTTCAAGTGGGTGGAAAAAAGAAGACTGGATGAAGTTTTTAGAAAAAAAAGGAGGTGATTTCTTTCAGAATTAACTCTAAGAACAAGCAGGGATTTGAATAAAGTCTCCAACGTGATACCCCAACCCCCCAACCACGTCATTGCAACCGAGTATGATGGGCCCGATCAATTTTTCCTCCATCGTAGATCGTAGATGGACGCGATCAAATCTACTTTGAAATAAATTTATATCTATATAAGATTTTACTGATTGTCTGTTTTATAATTGTTGACCTTGCCATCAGTTACCCATGAATAAGCATAAAGGTAGGAAGTACTTGTATGTTTCTCCCCTCTTTTTTGCAATTCTTATTTAGGCAGCCTGGGTGGCACCAGAAGCCTTGGCAGCTCTGGCTTGTGCAGCAAGTCCATCAGGCCCATCAGCTCTTGCAATGATTTCATCAGCAACCATAAGACCTGATCGGGTAGCACCTTCCATAGAATCGAGGTAATCTTGGTAGGTGTACGATCCGGCAAGGAAAAAGTTAGAAATGGGTGTAGCTTGCTTGGGACGGAATTTGTCTTGTCCAGTCTTTTCACGGTACAAACTTTGTCCAAGCTTGACAACATTCGACCATGTGCAGTTGAGTTTGCGTGATGAGGGGAAGACATTATTCAGTTGTTTGATGCAGTCTTCTACCAATTGTTCCTCAGAACGAGACGTAGCACGTTCATCAAAGACAGCTTGGATTAAACTTCCTTCACCCTTTTTGTAATACTCACCAGGACTGGTAAGAGCCAAATCAGCAAAGCAAGAGAATTCTGTATCAACACTGTATAACAAGTTATCAATACCAGCACCCTTTCCATCACTTTGATCACCAGACACATCCATCATTCGTACTTCATCGTTTAACTCAGTAACCCACCCATCAAATCGTACCTGTACGGTAGCAATGGGGACAGTGTCAAGGTTGTAAATATTATCAAACATGGGATATTGACGGAATGATTCCGGAAGGACCTTTTTGATTCCAGGAACATCCAATGCAGCAATGACAGTGTCAAACTCATGGAATGTTTCCTCCCGTCCAATCTTGACACCACGAACACGAGTGGGCAATCCAGTTTCTTCATCGATATCATGAACAATATCCCTGCAGGCAGATCGTAGGTTGATCTTAACATTACGATCTTCCAAATACTTAATGATAGGATCATGAAGTCCAGTTTGAGGAGACCCATCAAGCATACGTAATACACTAGCCTCAGTGCGGATAGCAAAGAGCATAAAGATTGTAAGCATAGCACGTGCACTAATGTTATCACAATCCAAGAATCCAAGTGCGTATGCGATAGCATCCCACATCCTATCTAAACTTCCACGGCCTCCACCAAGTTGAGTAAACCATTCAGTAAAGGTAATATCATCAAGGTCACGTACCATATCCATACCACCATCAAAATCAACAAGGGCGCGGACAATGGGAGATGTTCCCAAACGTACGGCATTGTGGAATTTGTCTTCCAAACCAAGCTGTTCAGTCTTTGCAAATGCTTGAAGACCGGACACTGGTGCACCGATAGGGAATTGGAAATCAAGTGATCCAAGTTTACCACCCTCATTCACAAAGGTATGGATGTGCTGTTTGACACGGAGATTTTCATCAAATCCACCAGTACGTTTCATAATACCGAAAAGATTGTAATAACACCCAAAGAAGACATGGAGACCCATTTCAATGTGATTTCCATCCTTGTCCTTCCATGAACTAACCTTACCACCCACAAAAGGACGGATTTCAAAGAGTTCAACATCATGTCCAGCATCTGCCAAGTCCATAGCAGCAATCATACCAGCCAATCCAGCACCGACAATACCAATTTTCAATTTTTCTTGATTTTTCTTTCCAGGACCATTTTGTGCACGTGCCATCAAATCTTGATTAAGGAAGGAGTCGTTACCAACTTGTTTTTTGGCACCCTCCGAGGTAAAGCCCGGTGCTTCAGCTGTTGTGGAGCTTAATTTTGTAGTTTGAACTAAAGCTGGACCATGACGAAGTGAGGCAGGAACGAATGCTCCAGCTACGCCACATAACAACGATGCAATAGCAACAGATTGGAAACGGACCATCTTTTTTCAAATTAAGAGATTGTCCTTGTCTCGGTTGTTTGTATAGGTTTTTGCAATTTGAGAAAAAGCTTTTTGGAAGGCTTTTCTTGCGTTCTTCCTCTTTAATTTACACAGTGGTGTGTAACGCTGCGATAACCACAATTGATGGGGGTGGAAGAAACGTCAACACAAAAGAAGAAGCAAAAACACACCAAGATTGAATCAGTTTTTTCCGGCCATCAAGAGACCTTGCTTTCCTACTTGGTGCGTGCGTACGATGTTGAAGTTTCTCACCACCTGGAGCCGCAAGCATGATCGCAGCGCCACTACTGTCTGTGACGAATGAAGGCCAGACTTTGAAAAAATACAGTACTGTTTTTGTCTGAGCTGGACACAATGTCACTCTTTTGTCGGACAACATGACAAACGAATTCGAAATTCGAGACTAGCAACAAGCAGACATCGGACATTAGATTGGATCTGCAGCGCAATGGTGACACTGGAAACAACATGAAACCAGAGACAGCAAATCATAACCAGAACAGATAGAGCCCAGTATGACATTGCCAAAACCACCGGATACCGATAAATCGTCGACCGGTCGGATCCCTGGTCAGAATCGTGCCAAAACGCATCACACGAAGAATGAAAATAAAAGTAAGACCGCAGAAACGACAACTATGAAATTTGGATTATTTGATATTGCTACTGATAATTTGGCGAATCATATATTCCCAATGGTGGAAGATAGTATTGCCTCGGCAATACCATCCGCAGAAGATTTAAAGCGTTCCAAAAAGGGTGATGGATCGATCAAGGATGCTGATTGGTACAAAAATATATTTCAAACCATATCATGGCAACGCGACAATTATCTTATTGGTCGTGATTATGCAGAACAACGAAAGATTGAAAGAAAAAGAGAAGCCAAAGAGAAGGACGAACCAGAGGAAACAGTGATTGAAAGAAAAGACGGAGACGGACAAGTAGAAGATACCATTATACAATTATTACGACGGGATTCTCTTCTGACGTCGTCCTTACCCTTTGTCATCAAAAAGCCACAAAAGCAACAAGAAGAAAAACAACGAATACCGTACGATCCAACAGCATTAGGGAATATTCAACTTCAAAGATTTGGTGCATGGTTTATTCCATCTCCAACTGTGTTTAACGTATTCCAACCCATGGCAGTGCAGCTTCCAAGTGGTCCTTTATACAACGCTGCATTTCGAGGACTGTCTAACCTGATACCCATGCAACAAGCACAAATGGATCAAGTTATGAAGAGTAATTTGTTGTGGATATTGCAGAATGATGATTGGAAAGAATTTATCAAGAAATATACCAATACACATTTAGGTGAAGTTTATAGAGATGCTCAACCTGTCCGAAGAGGTGGTAGATGACAGAAAAACAGAGTCCTTAGCATAGAGTTGTATTACGATAATATTGTTTAAATTAGCAAATTGAATTTACTTGGATTTATTATCTTCTAATCAAAAAAAAATTATGCAGGATTCGTGTCAGCCCAGAGATATACATTCTTCTGCTCAACAGAGTGTACATTGGCTTTTTAGACCATGGGTGGTGGTCCAACAGAGGAGACATCAATTTTATCCATAATGAAAGGGAAGATACCAAAGAGAAGACCAGTGGCTACCATAAAGGGGAACATAATCCAGAGACCAAGATCAAAGGCATCGTTTTCACGGTTAGAAGAAGAAGGTACTACACCACCAAGAGATGCAGCCTTAATTTCTTCTTCGGATGCTTCCCAAGATTTCATTTTTTCATCAAGTGCAGCACGTTTCTCCTCGGTCATATTTTCAGTAGCAGCAGCACTTTCATCCTCGCTAGCTTTCACAACTACAAATGATGAACGTCCATTGTTGTTATTGATTTTTCTAGATGATGCAGAAATAGCCCTGTTGTTATTCAATAGTTGTTCTACTGATGTTTTCGGTCTTGCTGCAGCAACCTTGGACGTCGAAACAAAAGATGTTTGGAATGCAGAACTTGTTGCCACAAGGACCAATAGTAAAACCGTTGAAATTGACTTCATCATCTTTCTTTTCTTATTTTCAGAATCGAGGGAGTTTGGTGAGATGGTTCAACCTGACTTGACGAGTATACAGGGGTGTGATGTTGACACAACGCTGTCGATGTCTTCCTAGTGATTTTCGGCAAGTATCGAGAACAACAGACTCATCGCTGACGATGTGCAAAGCTAAACTCCCGCAGACTGCTCTGTCAGAAAAGTACGTGTGAAAATTCCGCGAGCTTTTTTTGCCATTCATAAAAAGACAAAACCTCGTGGCAGTGATTGACAAAATCGAATCGAGTGAGTCAATTCAAACTTCTTTGACAATCGTGTGAGTAGACGCGATCCGTCAGTTAGACGTTATGTAACGGTTAAAATGGAAAGATTTCGTAAAAACTTGTTGTTCTTCACCATGCATGAAACACAGATTCTCAACAAGAGGGAGGGTAGACCATCATGACGATGCTACGGCGACCGACGCCTCACGCCTCACCATGGGTTCTTTTCCTTCTGATTGGGACTATTTTGAATACCGCGTCTTCATCATTACGAAAGTATGAACAAGACGCTTCCATCATGAACAACAACCGCAACAATCGTTTGCTGAAGCTTTGGGATAATGATGTTGTTCCGTTTCGACCTCTTGATGATGTTACTCCGTCTCGAAATCTTGAAAAAGTTGATGTGAATGATATTGACAATTTTTTCAGAACAGGAAAGGCACCCGATAATGATAGTAGTGGTATAGATTGGCCTTTATCATATATCACAACTATTACGATTGATGTAGTTCCCTTACCACGACAACTTAATCCTTTGGAACTCAAATTAATGGTATCAGCACTCAAATTCTTTTATAAACAACTCTTCGCAGCACAGTCTGAATATGATATTCATATCCGATCCATATCCATTAAAGACCAAAGAGTTATTGAATCAGACATAGTATCTTTCGAAACACTATTTGGAATTAATTTTAAACCCAAGGACGAAGAACAAATATTATCAAATGATGAGTTGACAACAGTTTTAGTACATTTGATGAACAAATTTGATGAATACATGACATTTTATTTAAGACACCAAAGTTCTATCTTTGAAGATGTAGAGAGTGTATCATCAACATTTGAATCGAACCAAGAAAGCACTACTCAAAGTGATGGATGGATGCAAGGAGATGCGGGAGCTATTTTTGCTATTGTACTTTCTGCCATCGTCATGGCCATTTCTATATTTGGATCATATATATTGTACAGGTAAGTTATCTGATAAAGTGCATAATGCATCGTGCATGAAAACACAGAACCATGGTTGGGAATTCGTGGTGTATTCGTGATGTAACTCATTTTGTTGACAACTGATACATGATTTTCTTCAATTTTTCCTTCTCTGGATCAGAAATGAAACTTTGGGTCGATTGAAAATTCTTCCAAAGTCCAAACATACGAACATATCCCCTTTTCGTGAAAGTTACGAAAAGGATGCACCATCAACACCTATTATTGGATATGGTGTTGGTGCTGTTTCCAAAAATGAAGAATCTGTTGCTTTTGTAACCAAAAATGGACGACAACAACTTAAGACGGCCTTGTATCATCCTGAAACTCCCACCAAAAAGAGCAGCGGTGGATCACCTTATACAGAGAGCACCAAGGACTTTTCTTTCCCTGGTGGTGGGACAGATGACGATCTTTTACCAGATTCACCAAATTCAGGGAATAATGTATTCCTTACTGATGTACGTTTGAGTAATAGTCCTCATTCTGGTGGCGGTAGAAGCAAAAGCAGTAAGCGGTCAGTTGAAATCACATTAGATCCTGAGGTTGCTTCAGATTTATTAGATATAGATGACCCAAGAATTGTTGCCTCACGAAAATTAGCAAAAGAACGAGCAACGGTTACATCTACAGCGGCAGGTAAAGCCACTAGTTTGGCATCGAAATTGGCACTACCTATGGATCCTGATCAAGATGCTTCACTACCACCTCTCAGTTATGAAAATGATACCAATGGTCGGACGAGAGAAAAATACGAAGAGAACCGTCGTGAATGCTTTGCACCTTCGGGTAAACTTGGAGTAGCTATTGATACCGTGGATGGTGTACCTGTAGTTCATCGTTTGAAGGATGGATCCCCTCTCGAGGGTACGCTGAAGAGACTTGATAAAATTGTTGCTATTGACGATGTAGACACAACAGGTATGTCAGCAGCTGATGTAACACATTTAATGGTCAAGGGCATGGGTAAAGAAAGAAAAATTACATATATTCGACGAGTGGAAGCAAGCGACAGAGAGATTTGTTGAATAAGATGTGTCATCATTGATGCACACCAACAGCCAGTTGAGCATTGATATGCATGCAAATATTAATTAGTATTTTAGATTGGTTTTAAGATATGGGACATATGACATTTTCTATGGATGAATTTGCAGAATCAACAGAATCTTCTTGGCTTTCTCTGGCGAGTGGATCATCTGGATGTACTACTTGATCTATAGATAGAATGACTGGATTGTCAATGGGTTGTTGTGGGTGTTCTGGTCGATGGTTTTGCACTGCTTTCAAAGTTTTCCCATTGCTCAAATCATCCATTTCAATAATAAAATATGCGGCTACAGAATTTAAAACAAAGTCTAATGGATCGGAACTAGACGCCAATTGTGCCGGAACAAGAAAGAAGATCGCCAGAAAACCAACACCATTCATTGCCATTGACAAATAGAAACGAACGTAGAAATCGAATTTAGGAATGACATAGTCATCGTTGTGTTCGTCATTGTCGCCATGTTGCTGTGTTTGTGTTTCTTGTAATTCCCAACGAACTTCATTTTTCATCCAATCGTTGGCTCTATTCCAAAATATCCATTGTTTGATTCTATTTTCTCGATAATTTCTTGAAAAACTATAACCAATCTGAACGTACATGCCTAGAACAAAATATGTAGCAGCATCTATATGACCTTTTTCAGTATCCACACTATCCCACACGGGTAATTCTGCACCACCTTTCCCCATGGCTGCCCAAATGTACATGAGAATAAGTAGGGCTTGGGAGAACCCCACCACTACAGCTTCACCCAAACTGGTTGTAAAGTCTTGGTATTTATCTTCTGCGATCAGTTGTGTTGCAGTCATCTCTCTCGATCTGATGCCCAGAATATCATGTTTGAATGGAGGGATGGTATTCAAAAAGACATATCGCCAGAAATATGGAACATAAAAGAAGATTGCAACACACCCGATAAAGATCAAGGGCATATAAGTGACATGTTTTTGTGGAATGATAATGGCTAAGATTAGGTATAAGACATTGAAAAGAAACATTATACCACCCCAATACATGTGAAATATTTTTTGCCTCTTCTTTTTGGTGTCGTTGCTGTCGAAACACTCCAAAGTCAAGTACAGAATGGCGATGGCAATGCACCATGTTATAACAACGTGGGGGTTGTAAAGAAAAACATGAAGATTGGTATTGTCCTGATCATCCACACTTGTTGACATTTTATATTATTTGATGGTGTAGGGTGGTATTGTTGTAGTTTACATTATTTGTGAATCATGTTGTGATCCGTGATATCTCCATGTACTGCTGCTGTTCAGTCTTGCTACACTGACACTTTTCAATCTTGCTTCGAGATTCGTCCAGAACAGAATATGACGTATGATTCCCAACCCCTCTCATTCTTCTTGGAACAATTCTCGAACTTTTTTCATCTTGTTGTCATACACATGTCCTATAGAGAAGTTGTGAATCATGTTGTGATCCGCTAGTATATCCATGTACTTGGTACTGTTCAGTCTTGCTACCCTGATACTGTTCAGTCTTGTTTCGAGATATGACATATTACGCCCCCCCCTCCACCCATCTTTCTTCTTGATAGAATCCTCGAACTTATTTTTATCTTCTTGGTATACCAGTCTCATAGAAAGAACTATTCGTGCACGACTGTTACCATAGTGGCGCTGTGTAGAACAGCATGAACACAGCATTCACCAAGACATACGGATGACCTGTCCATACATTCCAGGATGCCCGTGTACGAGTACTGATTGTAGATCTGTGATATAATAGAGTCTAGGTCTCTTGATCACGACCCAATGGTGTGAAGCTTTTGAACCATGGTGCTATGTATGATAGCGGTGCAAGGGACCACCACAGGAAGACACGCACTAGACTATGAGTCGTAGTCTGCATGGGTATTATTTCATGATGTCCATGCAAAGTGAATCTGTGAAATAATGAATAGTACCTAGCTAGAACGAATGAATGGAGGGAAGTTTTTAGACTTTTTTGCAAACAAACTTTCGAGCTCCCATTAGTAACTCATCCATACAGTATTTCTATAGAGGTAGGTAATGATAATGGATAGAGCTGAAGAATAACAGCATTCAAAAATAGAACCATAGAAGAGAGTTGCGTTTGCGTTCTATTTACAAAAAGTCATTTATTTTTATTAGTTACACAGTTTTCGTATGCATGTTGCATGTTTCGAGTTTGCCCCTCCTCTCTTTTTCTCTCTTGTTTCACTACCTTCGTTGTCTCTTATTGCCAGTAACATTAGTAGTATTATTCGTATGATTTTCTGGTGTTACAACTCTACTACTAGATGTACAACCTCTTGTTTCCATGGATGCTGCACGTTGTGCCAAGACACCCATTTCAATTCTACGATTCCCATAGGTTTTCCATTTTTGAAAGGCTGTTGCACCGGATGAGCCACGTTGGAATAAATGCCGTTCCATTTCGGTTAATTTTTTGGTATAAAAGGATACGTCATCTCCCACGGAACTCATGGCAAAATCCAAGGTACGCCGTAATCGATCACCTGTATAGGTTTGCAATAAGGTTGTTCGTAATGCCTTGGCTTCACGTTGATTAATTTCCTGTTGTTGTCGTTGTTGACGTGACAAATTTTTATTGGTATCTGTGGATGATGTAGTTGATGTAGAGGATACCAATGCAATCCATTTCAATCCTGATGTATAAAATCGTTCATTGTATCGACGAAGATCAGCTTGGGATGGGTCGGCCTGTAATCGTTCACGTGCTGTTTGACGAAAGTGTTTGGGTACGGAAATCTTGACGAATCCTAATTGTGTCCATTGTTCAATCGACCATAGTGGCATTTTAAAACTCGATGATTCAGGTAAATACAATGCCTTGTTGTTATTGTTTTCCTTGTTGCTAGTTGTATCAATGGTATGGTAATCCGGTGACAAATGAGCTAATCGTGCAAAATCAAATAAATTTGTGCAGGGAACTAATTCTTCTTCTGACAAAATGGAGTCAATATCATAATAGGACGAAGATTGCATCTTGTTTGTCTACGATTATGTGATTGGAAAGGGTTGTTATAGGTTTGTGATGACTTGTTTGGCGTCAATCTTTCTCTTTCTTCCAGTCGGGGAGGATATGGCAATGTGCAAAAATAATAGACCTAGTGTGTGGGCTCTCGCTTGTTGATGTGTAGGTGGAAAATTTTATGTTGTGATATACGTGTACGAGTGTGTGAGCAGGGGGTGCGTGACGGGTATGGTGTGACTACTGGATGGGAGATCTGCGACTGTTTTGATTTGAATTTTGGCGCGACAGTACTTATCACACGTATAATTCTACCACGGTATTTTTTCCAAGATTGTGATTTGTCGTTTCTTTGTTCATTCAAAATTTTAAATATGTGATGCATATACAATTAATGTCTTGTGAACTTTAAAGTTTATGTAACAGTATAATCTATACTATTGTTACAGTTCGATGGATAGTTTCTATCGAAATCACAGTCTGCCGCGCCAAAATTTCAACTAGGATCGATCTCCGTCTTGGAGGGAGAAGAAGCGCGCATCGGTAATTGCGCGCACAAAGATACCCACATCAAGGGGTGGAGGGAAACCACCATCCCTCTGACTGTGCCTGAGGGAAAGCAAAGAAGAAAAGGAGTGAGCGATCCAAAGATACATCCAAAAAATGATGTCAGTCGTCGTCCCAGTCATCTCATCGCGCTGTCTGTCACCCCATCTAGAGTCCTAAAATATATCCAACAAAACACTTCTTCTTGATGTGATGTTGTGAAATTTGGTGTTTCTCCTTCTAGAGTCTTCGATATCAACAAAACACTCAACGCTCAATACATAACCTCCCTCTTTTAGTTTGTATCGTTCCCATCGGTGACGACGACAGCATACATATCGCTCGCAAGTCAATAATAAAAATTGTGTATCTCATCAGTACAGCTAACGCTGAGAAACCTCTCAACCAGACAGCAACAGGCCGTGATTACAAAATAAAATGACAAACACATTCTTCACTACGGGAACTTTCAAGAGACTGCCTTTCTCCTTGTTGTTGGTATTGCTGCTCCTACTCACACTAGTACCAGATCATGTCGTTTCCTTATCCGAACAACCACCACATTATTCGCGAAGAAATGTACTTGAGAAAACAGTAAGTGCAGTAACGAGTGGGATAGTTGCAGGAGGTACTTTATCATCCCCCCCAAATGCTTTTGCGCAGGATGCAGCACAACCAAGTATTGATATGAATGCTATCAATGCACTTCGTACACCAACCACAACTGTAGCTAAAATACCACCCTCTATTGTACCCTTACAAGATCCACCACCCTTATTGTCACTTGCACGGAGTGGGATAGATGGTAAATCTGCAAATATCAAAATTCCACGTATTGGATATTCATTCTATAAAACATCACCTGAACAGGCAAGTCGATGTACAGCCTTGGCCTTGCGATGTGGTATACGTCATTTTGATGTTGCCACCCTGTATGGGTCGAATGCACAAGTTGGTAGTACATTACAAACCTATTTAAACAAGGGTTTGTCAGGATTGGATTACAGTTTGGAAAAACCAGAAGTACTCGACTATTTGGATTCGACAGCTCAAATAGGATACCAACACGCGTCTTCGTCCAGGACTATTAGTAGTAGTATCAATAGTGGTGTAGATACTACCAAATCGAAATTTGCACCACCTCCCGAAGGAAGTGCAGGACGTCGTGGACGACGTGATTCCTTGTTTATTTCCCATAAATTATCCAATGCCGAACAAAGCACGGATAAAGTCAGTATACGACGTGCTGTTAAATCAGCTATTGCTACATTAGGTGTCGGATACTTGGATTTAGTATCGATCCATTCACCCCTCACCACACCCTCGAAACGGTTAACCACCTACGAAACATTATTAGAATTACGTGATTCAGGATTCGTCAAGAGTGTAGGTGTATGCAATTATGGGATAGGACCGTTACAAGAAATCGAAAATGCAGGATTGGATGTACCAAGTATCAATCAATTAGAATTAAGTCCATTTAATACACATGCCAAGGTATTGGATTGGTGTAACAAACGTACTATTGTCGTAGGGTGTGGTGCATGGAGTAAATTAAGTTCCGCCACGGGACCCCAAGATGGATGGGCCAAAGTTGCAGAATTGGCCAAAGCCAAGGGTGTGACCAAAGCACAAATATTAGTACGTTGGTCTCTACAAAAAGGGTATGTGTGTGTCCCACGATCGGCATCCACATCTAAAATTGAACGGTTAGCGATAGGTGAAAATTCTTATGGTGGTGTCAATGCAAACGGGTCATCATCATCATCGTCATTCATGTTGACAGATGAAGAAATGAATATAATTGATGGTTTAAACGTAAATTTTAATGCAGGACAATTAGGACGAAGAGATGGTTGGGATGATGAAGATGTAACTGGACCAGAATGGGATCCAACTGATTTTGTGTAGGAAAAAAAGAAATCAAAAGAAATCAAAACAACATCATCAACAACAGTAGCATCCGCAGCGACAGAGTGACAAACTTATCATAAAAATATTGTAACACTTACATTATTTATACTCAAAAGATTAGAATACAGTACGATACAACTGATTAGTAAAACAATATTGTTGTTGTACTTTGGGATGGGATAGTCATTGGCGGTGGTACGCCTCTACTTGTACTCACTCTTCAAGTTCAGTCTTTTGAATGATTTTCCAATCGAATACTTTAAAAGATTATTGGATAGATTCTATTCGAAAAAAGTGCATGTAGATTTGTGATAGACTTCAATGTGCGTCATTAGAGAAAGGGAGACATGGTGACAATAAATAAAAACAAGAAAACTTGTTGGGGGAAGAATAATATAGCCAAGCGATGGTGAGTACAAAATATCGGTTACCACGCGTAAAAATTTTGAACATGGGATAGAAAACACTAAGAGTAGGTTTACAAAAAAGACGAAAAAGAAAAAAATAAGCATGTTCACACAAAAGTTTCAAAAACTGTTAGATTTTGCTGTACTGTAGGACTGCTTATCTTCTTTAGAGTGAGTCGACACATGAGAGAAGCATAGCGAGCGGGAAAAGTAGAACCATTTGAGGTGTATGTATGTAATATTCGCATATCGAAAGACATACTCTAGTAGTTCGTAATCATTGTCTTCCAGGATGACCCACTTATAGTACTTTGCGTGCCTTGAGCATGGTTCCTACAGGCTTGAGTAACAAAAAGAATTCTGTCTTACCCGGTTCGTCCAGGACAAGTTCGAATTCGGAAATTATTCTTGCCAGAATACAATACAATTGGGCAAGGGCCAAGGGTTGGCCAACACAGTTTTGTCGACCCAACGAGAAGGGGAAAAAGGCAGCACTCATCCTCTCCTTGTCTGTTTTTGATATCTTATTATTGTCCGTGTCCCAACGAGAAGGGTCATAGATATCCGCAGTGTCACCATATACGTCTGTATTACGTAACGGCAAAATGAAGGGCAAGAATACAATAGATCCTTTCGGGATTATGGTCATACTTTTGCTACCGTCCTTGTTCGGAACTTGAAAATCCCGTCCCACTTCTCGAGGAGACCCACCCGCAGCTACAGGGTGCAATCGCATTGCTTCCCGGACAACTTTATGAAGCAGGTCTGACTTGTTTGGATCCTCTTTGCGTTGTTTGTACAATCGCAACGATTCTCGCAATTGACTTTGAATGCTCGGGTTCAACGCCAATTCTTTCATAGTCCACGCCAGACTAAAGGCAGTTGTATCATGACCTGCAGTCAAGAGGATTTGCACATCGGCCGCCCGTTCGTGGTCGTTTAAATAGGCAGGATTATTCATGATTAAATCAATGATCGTGCCCTTGACAGGATTTTCCAATGCGCGATAAGCTTGGACGATACCAAGACAGAGGCTGTGTAATCGTTGGGATGCAAGATACGCCCGTTGTCGTTGGGGTAAAAACCACCCAAACAGTTTCCGAAGAGGACTGATAGTTCTTTTTAATAAGAATTCTTTCCGCACCAAATCTCGTTCGTGTTTGAACATGGTTTTCTCAGCATCGGAAAGGCAGTATTCAAAGGCCGTTTCAGTAATGCTTGATATCAGCAAATCAATCATTTCCTCTCCAACATCAAAGGATTTATTTTGTGGAATGTACAATGAATTCAATTTGGTCGCAATCCATTCCTCGGCCTTTTCCATTGCCACGGCATTCATCCTCCGGACATGATGAGAGGACAATCCGTGCGCTATTCCCTTTCTACGGGCATGCCAAAAGGGGCCATTATTGCTGAATAATGACTTGTAACCACCGGTAATATCATCAAAGGCTTTATATATGGCTTTAGGTTTGATCGTCAAAGGGTCATCGAGAATTGCGCGGCACAATCCCGGGTCTCCTACTGCCACAACCATTGGAGGACCTGGAATGGGTAAGGGCAAGCGAAAAATAGGTGTGCCCAGGTCTCTCGCTGTTTGTAGCAAGAACCAAGGAAAATCTTTACCTGAGACCTTTGCTACGGTTTCCCAGGTTCCTGCCTTGGCCAAGGGAGGATAAAATTTGGATTTGAATCTCTCCACATGGCGGCGATACAAGAAGAGAAGGACCGTGATAACGGCGACAAGGGTGCCGACAGTGCCATCAAACCGTACAGAATCTGTCTCAAGCGGCATGATATCTCTACGAATAAGGCACTCTCTGTTGTTGTGGCGCGATAAGATTGTGTTCCTTTGAGCTGTCTCACCTGTCACTCCAACAGAAGAACAAAAAGATCGGTGTATGACTCTACCAGTAATTTAGCAATGTAGTCAACCACGTGAAAACAGGTACTAAGTACCCCCTCTACCAGGTAAACGTAGGTACCTGGTAAGAGCAAACAAAAAAATCGAAGAAATCCTGCATGGCGTCCGTTTCGTAATTATGGACCTACAGTGGTTCCTAGATAATCAAGAAAGTTTGGGGTAAAAACATATAAGTAATCTATGTAAATAGCGTATTTTAGTGTGCTAGGATATCCTCAATATGTATTATACCTATTGCTAAATACTTTTAAGCTTTAAAAGTGAGATAGAAACAAAACACCAACATTATTTCTTCTCGCAATTTCAAATTAATCTACATTATGACAAACCGAGAAAGCGCTGCACATGCTTTCGTTGAGTCTATGAAACAAAGGTTTCTTCATAAAGGCTTTCAAATCCATCCAAGTATCGAGTTCCGTCAAACCAACAATAATGGAATTGGTATCTTTCCTTCTTCGGATATTTCCAAAAGCGAAATTCTTCTTGTCGTTCCAGAATCTGCAAGATTTCGTGCGGATACTGTTACTGCTCGACTTTGGGATCTACAGCTTCTCATGAAGGAAGTAGAACTTCGATGTGAACAATGGTCCGAATCAGTTAATCCAAGTGAGTTCTCCACAGCCCTGGTCATCAAGTTCATTTTTGGGGATCTGACAACTCCGAAACCCTACTCCAGTGGCGTTTCCTTTTTTGCGAACAATATGGAATAACAAGCAATGAGTTCTCAGATAATTGCTGTTGGGTCTGCGGACGAAAAGCTTTTCACGCTGCAAGTTAAGATATGATCGTTTGCAAGGCTTCATTTGTTGTAGTCAAAATATAACTTCTTGGTGTGAATATTCTGTCTATTGTCCTTTCCTATTTGCAAAAACTGACAGATCCTCTCTTTTGGATCTTTCTTTTTTGGGGGATGAAATTATAGATCGACAAGTACTGCTGCAAGCAACATCAGAAATAAGGCATATAAGAGCCATAAACGTCGATGACAACGCGAATTCGGAGATTACACTGCAGTCGACATCAAACAATCATTCCGATGGGTCTACAAAACTTTATTGATTTTGTTGGTCGGAAGTGTAGTTACTACCACTCACGCACAAGCATCGTATCTCACTACGATTTTCTAAGATCATTGCAGCGATACGAAAGCAAGTCACTATGAGATCTAAAGGTTAATTTAATGTACTGTATGTATGTATGTATTATAATATATTTGTTTTAAAAACTACATTCTGCAAAATATAGAGAATTGTAAATCAACGGAGGAATTCTACTTTTCTACTGACGTTCAATTACTTGATTTGGATCCATAATGCCATCATTGTTGTTATTGGCATCATTATTTGGAGTGCATTGATTTCTCCAACTTTGTATTAAATCACTTGCTAACATAGATCGATCCTTGGTTTGTATCAACCCATTCTCCATGGCATGTGTTGTTACTGAATTAGACAAATGCACTGCAAGATTGGATTGGGTGGCATCACAATCAACTTGACCATATTGTTGATCTTTATAGGGGAATCCAATCACTTGAAGATATTGGATGTACGACTTGTTATCTATTTCATATAAATCGGCCAAGGCCAACATATCCGAATAAAATTCAACTTGCTGTGATGATAACTTTTTGGATACCATATCCATAATGTGTGCTGTCATACGTTCCCATTCATTTGCATTACCACTTACAAGTGATGGGACATGGCGTTCAAAGGATGTAAATTGACCATCATTGGGTAATATGGGTGTTGGAGCCAATCCTAGGGGGAAGGTATCATAATCACTAAGCCACCCACCCTGTCCTGTAGATGACATGGCAAGCCATTTCATAAAGTTCATATAATCAAAGGACCCCTCCTTGGCGTTGGGTATTTGTTGAACTCTTTGTGAATACTCTTCATATTTAGGATGTTGTAGAGCATGTTCCATGGTTAAAACCTGTGGTTCCCATCCAGCTTCGGTCCAAAATTTTTTCCATGCATTTATTAGATTTTCATGTTCTTCTGGATTTCCACTTACATCACTCCGTTGTGTAAAGAAGGTATGTATGATTGGTTTACCACTACCACCAGAAGGTCCTCCTTCTCCTCCTCTACATTGGTCATTCCAATTTTGTATTAATTCATATGCCAAGACAGAGCGTTCCTTATCTTCAACCAGATGAGCCTCTACAGCCCTGTGTGTATCTGAATGACTCAAATGCGCTGCCAAAGCATCGTTGCTTGATTCACAATCAATGACACCATAGGATTTATAGGGGAGGGAAACAATAAGGTCTCGTTGGATATACGATGTTTCATCTGCATTGTACAAATCATTGAGGGCCAACATATCTGAATAGAAATCATCATTTTGATGCGATATAGCCATTTCCATGACAGCCTTGGCCATGCGTTCCCATTCAGATCCTGATCCACTAATTAAGGCTGGTACATGGCGTTGAAAGGATGTAAACTTGCCATCATTGGGTATTTCATGCGTTGCCTTGAGTCCCAGGGGGAATGTATCATAATCTGTCATGAATCCACCCTTCCCATGAGAGGCCATGGCAAGCCACCGTGTATAGCACATAAAGTCATAAGAACCTTCACGAGCATTGTCTGTATGAGTAATAGCCATGGAATATTTTTCGTAGTCTGGATGATTCTTAGCATCGTCCAAGGATAATATTTGTGGATCCCATCCAGCCTCGGTCCATGATGTTTTCCACGCTTCAATCATATCCGAATGTTCAGTACCCTTAGCCGCCACGTCTGTTCGCAACTGAAAGAAGGTATATATTTTGGGTCGTGCCTTTGTGGTTATATCCGATCGTCGAAAAGAAGCATTTGATGTACCAAAGGATCCTGTTGCAATTGCTAATAACGCAAGACATGGTAACCAAATAATCTTGATATATTTGGAGGAAGCTTTCATGGCATGTGTTTTAGTACGATTGCGCGGTAATGGGATTGATGATGAAAAATCGGTTGCCGTTGCTGCTGCATGCACAGGAAGACCCGGTCTTACTGGTGTATATGGGGACATCATGGTTGCAAGTGTTGTATTTTTTTGTGGCTCTTTGTTATTATTATTTTGTTGCTGTCTACCGTCTTTATTAATTTCAATGTCTTACTTTAAAATGGTGATTTGGGTCACCTTGTTGTTTAGGTTTCAAGACTCACAAAGATGTAAGCTGTTGGAACCGATGATGCTTCAGTCAGATCAGTCTTTTTGAAGCAAGAGAGAAAGGATCCGACGTGTGTATCTTTGCTGTTCAGAGATGATGAGAGAGTGTTGTGCCACAAAGTAGCAAGTAGGACATGGGACCTCTACCCGTACCTGGTAGAGGACTACCACCACAAAAAGACGGAAAGAGAATGGGTCACTAGAGAGAGACCATAACTCCAGCTAAAAGGTACCTGGTATGGGACCCTCGATTTTACTGTACCTCGCACAGTACCCCACGAGTGTATTCGAGAGACATCTGCTACTCTAGACCCTCCAACCCTCCAAGTCACTCACTGGTGCCCGGTCATAAAGACACTTTTAACTTTGGGCGAGGAAGGGCCGATATTGAGCCAAATGACCTGGTTTTGTACTTATCAGCGTTTCGCTCTAATTCTGGTTTGATAAACCATTGGGGTTATCATGCCAAGGAGAGTAGACTAAGCAGAAGAAAAAAATACTACCAGGTACACTCATACTCCAAACAGGATCCTGTACCAGATACCATGTTTTTGTAGGAGTAATCCCAGGTGTCTAGTAGGTCTGTCAAAAAGGAACGTAGGGCCCAGAAAATGCGAACACCAAGAAGGTCTACCGAAAAACGCGAACTCTAGTAATCGTCATTCGAAGAGATGGTATCCATGTCTGAGAAGCAACAGTCTGGCAACAATCTGAAATCCGGTTCAGAACACGATCGAATGCTATCCAGCGGCGTTGTAGGAATAATACCAGTACCGGAAATCGAGGAAAGAATCACGGCACGAACGCCTTGTGTTATTTTAAAAATTGTTTTTCTTTCAACAGTGAGGAGTACGACTCAACCATTATAACGATTTGTCTTGTAATTGCATAACAGCAGGACATTGCCCATAGAAACAAAAACAACAACAGCAGCAACAACAACAACATGACTGACAATAGATCTTGTAATAATAGTACAAACCATGATGTTTCGTTCCACTCTTGTCGTAGTGGAGGAGAAGTCCTACCAACATTACCATCCACAACAACATCTCCTCGGGATTCACAACAAGAACAGCTTCCTAGAAGTATAGAGAGCATGAGAAGTAGCGTATCATCTACGAATCATTCTGAGGATACTAATGGAGTACTAAGATCTGCAGAAGAAGGATTTTCCTTTGGTAGTCACACGAATACAAGTCGTATTAGGGAACTTTTAGCAGCAAATGAGGCGTCTAGAGCACAAAGTCAAGTACGTACAACATGAAACATAAACGAAGAAAGATTTTGTAGTGTATGCTCTACCACAAAAAAGGGAGCTGAATACTTACTAATTTCACCCCAGCCCCCAACACAATCCTCTCATTTTACACGATTCTTTATTCATTTCTTTTTTATGATATTTTAAAATTATACATCATTATTTGGAAAAGCATCGAGATGGGAATATGCTTCTTAGCGCTCTAGCTTTTACACCAGTTGCTATAGTATGTGGATTATTATGCACGTTTCGATTATGCGACCTTTTAAAAGTAGTCGTTAGCGAGGATAATTTGATGGAACCCAATAATGATCTGGAACTCAAGCTTGGTTTATTTACTTCAAAAGGTCCAAATGATGCAACATGTGTAAGGTATTCAAATGAACAAGAAGAACTTCTCTTTGATGGATTCTTCATTGCTGCACGATGCATAGCTTCTATTGCATCTGTCATGATGGCATTCCTGATACTATTCTATTGGTGTACATGTTGTGGAATATGCTGCTTTCAACGAATTCGACAATACTATATATGTTTAGGAATGATGTTCATTTGTTGGTCAATCATCAATTGCTTTTCGCTTCTACTCCTCCTGAAATCCAATGTGTGTGATCATATCCAAAAGAGCATATTTCTAGAAGAATTGGATAAAGACCTCACAACCACCACCACAAACAATCGTCATTTGGTTGTTTTTGAAGCGGAAGATGACTTGGAAGTCGAAACATCCTGTTCACTCGGTTGGACAGCATGGCTTCCAATCATCATAAGTGCTATATATTTCTTGATTGGTTTCATATTCCTTTGGATAGGCTGTTCTAGATCGTACGTGCAGTCACTTGTCGAAGAAGAAGAATTATTGGCTGCTCTTTTAATTATGCTTGAATTACACAACCGCCTACCGGAGGGAGAGGAACTACCCTTTGATTTTGGACAGTTGGTGATAATGTTACGACATCGTGAATTTTTCGAAGCACTCGCGACATGGATGGAAAGTGAGAATAATCATTCAGAAGAAGAATTACAGGCTGTGGCAGCGGCTTGTCTCGAAGCAACTGAGGAAAATAGATTTGCAGCAGCGGCAGCATAATGCTTTGTGTTCAGCACAAAATGCACACCCTTGTGTTGTTATCAATTCTCCTACTCATTTCAGCACTACAGCACTTGATTAATAAATACAGACGCGACGCATAGAACACGATCACTCATTCTTTATACATCCTCGTTACGATATGCTGGATTAACATAAGATATACCTTCACAACGAATCAAATGTTTACCACTGTCACGACCACCCTTTCCATAAATAGCTGCACTGCTGCTCTGCTTGTTGTCTCCTCCTGTATCGTCCGACGACGACGATGATGCTTTTGTGATGGTAAATTTTGCACCACATAATTCTTGGGCAACCCAAATAGCAGTTTTAGTATGAAGAGTGAGTGATCCAGTCAAAAGTTCGGAAGTTCCATCTGCTAATGCCATGAATAGTATAAGTTGATCTTGAAGCCATTCATCAACACAACCACCATCTTGCAGTGTCGATGCAAGTTCCAATGCTGCTTCTTTTCCTACATCTTTTGCTCGTTTCTTAGGTGAACCTAATGCAGATCCAGCGAGTAGACATCCGGTACTAGTTTTGGCTACAATGATAATTCCAGACCCACTCCCTTGTGCTTGAGTTTCAGTCACAATATCAACTTTTGGAATGATAGACCTTGATACCTTTTCACTCAGTATTGATTTTGCTGCCTTGGCCATGTCTATTGCTACATATTTTGGTAGTTTACCAGCATGGTGAGACCGAATGTACAATTCACACACATTTCCTCGGTCAGTTAAGACCAAGGGTGGGATAGATTTGGGGACTTGTTGCCCTTCTTGTTGCGGGTAAACTGGATCTGTCAATACCTGTACTTCACCACCTCCACGAGGAAAGTACCCACGTTTCAACACTTTGTGTTCAATCAAGGGTAAGTTAAATCGTGGTTGTACCATGGCCCAAAAAACATGATCCCAATAATCATATTGTGGAGCCATAGATGCATTTGTCCCACCTCGAAGTTTTAGTTTACAGGGTGTCACACTCTTAAATAAGGCACATGGCAAAGCTGCTTGTAACAGTAAACATACAGATCCAGCTGTCCCAATGTCACCGATAAGAGTTCGTTCGTTGCCACTTTGCTGTTTTTGTAATTGTGATTTTTCGGGTGATGGAGGTGTAAAGCGAATCGTTTGTGAACCAATGGTATCTCCCTCCAAGAGTCCACCACAAATTTGTGTTGCCAATCGCAATCCAGTAACATGTTGTGCCGCAAGTCCAGGTTTGGATCGACCTGCACGGATATTATTGACTTTCAATTGTAGACCTAATATTGCTGCATATGAAATAGCGTTCCGAAGAAGTTGACCACCTCCTTCACCGGTTGACCCATCCAACAATATAACGTCGTCCGAAGATGGAGATGTCGATGATGACATTGCAATAGGCTTAATCCTGAAAGGTACTCTATTATTCCGAGGAAAAGAACAATGTAGCTTGTCGCGTGTTATTCGAGAAGAAGATACGGCGAAGGCAACAAGCATCAAGAGTTGGTTCATTGTTTATTGCAGGGGTTTTGTAGTCCAGTGTTGATCTCTGCGTCCCTCTCACAATCAATGGTTTTGAAACGGTGATGTTTTAATCCCCAGGTTAGGGTTATTGTTACATAATATATTAATACCCACGACTGAAAATCTTTTCAGTCGGGGGGGGAAAAATTAAAAGACCTGCACTACTTTCGATATTTCAGTCATTAACAGAGAAATGCAATGATTATGAGTGACACACGTCCAAGAAGAACCAGGAATTTGAATGACAATGGGTCCAATTTTTCGTGGATAGCTGCCTCAGAAACACGAGCGTTTTACGGATCTTTGACCAAGACAAAAGCAATGGCACGCCAAATCGATCGTCTTCCAGCCACTGCAACATCATTTTATGACAATGTGGAATTTTTTGGTTGGGGACCCAAGTTACGAGAACTGCTCATTGGAACTCGAGATGAATCCTGCGAACTTTATAAACTTCGTGGACAGGAAGATACTCTCTTGAGACACATCGTCTCTTTTGTAGGCTCCGAGTGGGGAGATCACGTGAGACTCACTATACCAGCATCATGCATTGCTCGTCTATCAGACTATGGCATGGGCCGTTTCTTGGCCGGAAGGACCCGTGAAGTAGAGCTTCTAGATAACTTTCCAATGAGTTCTAAATCTTCAGATGCGCAGGGTTTTGTTTCTTTTGCCGTTTGTGGCAGAATTGATTTCCCTGAACCTTCTGAACTGAATGTAAATATGCTTCCATTTATCTTTGGGAATAAAGAATCTCTCCCAGAGGAGCTACAATGTTACTACGATTGTATCGAAAAATGTCCCTATTTGCAGGAAGAAGTTGGTAAAACTGGTTATCTCACCGTTCAAGAAAGTTATGTTGATACAGGAAGGGCACAACGGAGGGAAGGGTTGCACATTGAAAGTCCTGGCGCATTCACCAAGGAAAATTCTTCCATATTCTCACCTGGACGAGAGCATCATTGGGGATTTGGGATGTTTTATGAACCTGATTTATTTGATGGTGGAATCTACATGGCATCAAGTGTGAACAATACTAGCGAGGTATTTGATGCTCTTGTGGATAAGAAAATAAATGGTATTGTTGACCATCATGGGGGGTGTGAGCACCTGCGTGGTCTAATTGGACCTGGAACGAAGCTGCAAGCGAATGAGTTAGTATGGATGACAGACTGTACTCCTCATGAAGCTCTGCCTCAAAAAGAATCTGGTTATCGCCAATTTTTTCGTGTTGTAACTTCAAACATTTCCCATTGGTTCGCTGAACATTCCACTGTTAACCCCAAGGTCCCTGTTCCCGACAATGTCGTCATAGTTCGTGGTAACAAATTTGAGGTTTGAAAGCGACTACATTTAATATTGAAAAAAAGCATTTATAAAAAAATAAAACTGTGTAAATATTAATATATCCACTTTGAATTGATGCATTATCTTTTAGTCGTCCTGGATGTAGATTTTGATAAGAAAATATATGTATTAGTTTCCTTCCAGCAATTGATGCTTTGCACCATGTTCTAAAATTTATAAAATAATCGGTATACTTTACAATTTCAAATTATTACTACGAATCCTAGTTAAATATGATTGTCACCTTCACATTTCAACATATTACATGTTTAAATCTAATCTACACTTATTGTCCCCGTCATCCTCAGAACTTTCAACATCATAATTATTCATGCCAACTCTCATATTCGCCACCACGAACTACTTCCTCTAACTTATCATACATAAAAGGCATGAATTAAAAATTGATAATATCTGTATCTACTACTTCTTCACACTCCCTGCAGCTGCCGAGCCTCCAGATACTGTAAACTGACCTGCATTGCGAGCAATCTCAGCCTCAATTTCCTCTTCCGTTGCATATGGCGGTCCAAAGAAGCCTCGACGTGCAAAAGGTATTTCCAAACCGCGCTGAAATGCAGGCCTTTCCATTAAGAGCTTGATCCAAGCATTGAGCTCGTTGAGACCATCCACAGATACCTTGGCCCAAAAGTGTGTCGATGCATACGTAAAAGCATTCACGTCAGCTATGGTCAAGTCTCGTCCCAAGAGAAATGGTCCCCCACTCTTCTTGAGCTGATCGTTGAGCACTTGCAGGCATCGACGACTTTCATTTGTATAGCGCTCGATGGAATATTGATTGACCTCACCCTTGGTAGCTGCGATACGGTTAAAGAACATTGCATTTCCCATTGCAGGCGAAAGTCCCGTGGCCGAAAACAGCATCCACTGTCGAATCTCCCAGTGCCGACTTGGATCATCTTCAGGAGATGGCAACAGGGCAGGATTTTTGTCGCAATACTTTGTGGCGATATATTCCAGGATGGCTGCACTCTCGGCGATGAAGATATCGTGGTCGGCATCATAAATTGCAGGAATCCTACCGTTGGGATTGATTGCGAGGTATTCTGGAGATTTTTGTTCGCCCTTTTCAAAGTCAATAGTTACATAATTGTAGTCGATCCCCAGTTCTTCGCAAAGGATTGGCCCTTTGTACCCATTCATTGTTGCGTAGACGAATAGGGTGAGAGGCGCATCGGTCTTTCCGCGAGGAAAGTTCGACATTGTCACTTTGCGTGCTTTCGACATTGACATGGCAATATGCTTATTTCTGAAAGTTACTCTATAATTCCGAGGAAAATAACAATGTAGCTTGTCACGTGTTATTCGAGAAGAAGATACGAAGGAGGCAAAAAGCATCAAAAGTTGGTTCATTGCAGGGGGGTTCTGTATAGTGTTGATCTCTGTCCCTCTCACAATTTCGCGGTTATGCTGCGCTCGAATGATGTTTCTGTCGTGCATATTATATTTATACCGGTATCTACCGTACTATCTTCCATATCTTTAGATTTTTTTGGATTATCACTCCCCAGCATTCGTGCACAATGGTTTCTTGTGTTGTTGTTCTGTTGTGCGTTCTGCGCCCGTTCCAAACACGTACTACATACAGACTGTCCAGAGAGAAATTCGTCGTAGCTGATAGCCCTGACAATTCGAACTGAAAACATAAAAATTTTTTACACACACGTGTTTTGTAACAAACGACAACCATCAACAAACCATGTCCAAGGCCGCGTATTTGTCAAGAACACCAACAAGAACACCAACAAGAACGACACTCACGGACACGACAAGCAACACAAAGAACCTAAAACCAACCCACATGGTGTCAAATTTTTTCTTCTTCGAATTTTATTAAATGGAGATGCCAATATCTAGAGAAAGTCCAATCAATCCCAAGTGAAGAACAAACCGAACAAAGAAGAAACCCAATCCAAGTGTATTTAATGATTAGCATAACAATGTATTCCTTATTGTTGGTGTTGTGGCTTTCGCTTTTAGCTCAAAACGTCAAAGCTGCATTCAATACACCGTCGTTATTGTCCCATCCTCCCCCCTTCATATTTCTACGTAATTCAAGAACGATCACTTCAAGACAACGATCAACGGGGGGTGGAAGTTCGTTTGATAGATATAGACAGAGCAGAATAAGACCCTGGCCATTAAAAATTAAAGAGGTGGCAACAGAGGATACACAATTAACAGACAAAATATCAGAACCTGATAATGATCCATTCTCGGCTTGTTGGAATACAACAAGTTTCAACGTAAACCCAATTGATGATGATAAAATCAACAAAATACTACAAGGTCTTTGTAGCCCTGCACCACAATCCTTCTTTGTTTTAAATCGAGCTGTTCAATTGTACCATGCTGCGAACATTGGTGAAGGTAGCGAAAACAATGAAGGACTTCATGATATTTTAGTATCTCTATTGTATTTGGTTAAACCGGAATTTCAACTTGTATACTTGTCTTCTCCAAATTCTTCCTCATGTGGTGACCAACAGAACTATTTATTGTGGAAGGTAATCCCCGCAAATGAAATTCCTGAAAATGAATGGAGTATTGTATCATTATCTACGTTTACTTCCTCATCACTGTCCACAAAGAGTACATTGGAAATGGCTCATGAGGCATTAGAATATGTTGTGTCCCATTCCATTCCTTCCGAACAACAAAGCCTTGAAGAATCTAGTTTGCAACAACAAAAAAGTGCCCATAAAGTGTCCCAAATTGCACAAATGGCAACAGATAAATTGAAATGGACGCTTGGTACAGATATTCGTGGACGAGCTTCTGCAGATGCTGCATTTTGTTTTGCATTAGCTGGAGCCAACAACGAACAGGATCAAGATATTTTTCAAACTTTAGCCATTGTGGCCGGACATGAACTGAAACGAACCGGCGCTAGACGATCCTTTCGTAATCGAGATATCTTGCAAATTGTGGCAAAGTTGGCTGCATCAGGATTAAGAGGAGAACAAGTGGAATCTGTATATCGTACTGCGGCCAAATGCTTGTTAGAAAAGGGGGAAGAGTCAACTGTGGTAGAACCATTACTTTGTTGTAAGTACGATCTCTTATCCTCCCATCCACTTCTTTGGGTATGGCGTTTCTCAAGTCGACAACGAAAACCATCTACCAAAACAGAAAATCCATCAGAAGATAACACGTTTACGAGCTCAACGGAGTCACCTCAGCTTATCGACAACAATACGACTGACAATTCACCAATGAGCAATTGGTGGAAAGCTTTCGAGGACCCCACTCGCCCACTAGTGGTTGACGTTGGTTGCGGTATGGGAGTTTCACTACTTGGCATGTCACAAATAAACAATCAAACGAAGATACCTCCTTCATGTGCAAGCACTTTAACGACAGCTTCATGGGACGACTGCAACTATGTTGGATGTGATTTAAGTAACTTGGGTATCGGATACGCCAGTAGCATAGCAGCAAGATGGAATGTGCACAATCGAATTCAATTCGTACGAACATCTGCACAAACGTTGCTTGAAGACATTTTGAATAATTACCCTGGAAATTCAGTACCCCTGATTATGATTCAATTCCCAACTCCTTTCCAAATGCCAGACAAGATCTCTTCAGGAGGAGGTGGAAACACTCAACTTCCTGCAGATACATCAAGTGGCTTCATGGCATCAGCAGCTCTACTTCGTACAGCAGCTGGAATTTTGAGTCAGAAAACAGCTGCTGATGGTGGTCATGGTGGACGAATACTCCTCCAAAGCAACTGTGAAGATGTAGCAGTAATCATGCGTCAAATGGCTATGGACTATGGCTTCCAGTCTGTGGATGTCCCAAATCCAGTGACCCAAACTGCTGAATGTAACAATTTAGATAATGGTAGTGAGAAAACCCTACGGATTCCACTAAGAATGCAAGAGTGGATCCAACAAGGCGGAGATCGAGCAGTTGGGGCGGCCTGGAGTTGTGAAAGTTTGTTACCTCCAAATTGTGAAACTGAAACAGCAGTTGCATGCAAAATGCAAGGAACACCCATACATCGTTGTTTACTCGAAATGAAACGCTAGCCTCAACAAAGAACAGAACATTGGCTGGTATACAGCGGAACACAGAGAAGGTCATGTATTTTGATTGCAGGGTTTTAAATCTTGCGAACCTGCACTACTCGTACGCCATATCGGAAGATTGTAAGCGTCCACTTGAGGAGATCCAAGTAAAAAAAGGTGAGGAACCATGAAGATTCTAATGATTTGAAACAGCTTATTGTTTGAATCCTCCCAATCTAGTTTGAAAGATACTTTCTTGTGCAATAGGAATATGCAAAATAATTACCCTTCTATCCTGACTCTGAAGATTTTTTATGTCATGGAAAGGTACAGTATCTCCTTGCATCCACAGGTCATAGTTCGGCCTACGTGATATTATTATTTTCTTATGATCGCTTTTGTCCATTCACAGACGTTATAAAAGTGTTAAAATATTTATAAAAAATAATAACAGTTTCTATAATTGCATGTGCTATCATGAATTCTATGGAATCGTTTATATAACAGGTGGGTACCGGTACTATACTTATTGATTTAATAACAAATAAAATAAATATGCAAACGCGATTGAAGGCAAAACATCATCTTGAATTCGCGATTTAGTTTCTTTTTATAGTCACATTTATGCCTATTCCTACCCAGTTCAACGGACTACCTCAAAGAAAAAGATTCTTGATCTTTTCCCCGTTAAGCTTTCATAACAGAACGTCGAATTCTCGATACATTCACTTTAAATCTGTCAATATGGGTCTTGGAATTGATGCTATTACTGCTTTGTTATTGTCGCTATCATGCGCCGTCGTTGATGCTGCCAAAGAGAACTTTGATCGTTCGAAACCTCATGTTAACATTGGAAAGATAACATCTGGTAATACTGCGACAATACTTGACGCTACTGGCTTTGAAGTTGTTGGAGGTATCAGTATGACGAATATGATGTTTATGCGCAGTAATGAGGCTCCGAGTACTACACTATTACGATCTGAGCGAAAGCAGTTTCTCAATAACTTTGTAAACATTACGTTGCAGCGTAAATATAGTGATGATGATGATGATAACGCTGGTCGAACGGACAAGAAAAGAGATCCCTTAGATGATGGTTATGATTATTCAGCAGATAGTTTTTTCGATATCTTTTATGACTTTGTCAATAATTCAGATGGTAGTTGTAATACTGACGATGGGCTTCAAAATATCGAAAAAATGCAAAATCATTATTGGAATGTTATGCTTGAGTTAGAAGTGCCTAGGAGAGAAAAAGTGGATCAATTCGAATATTTATGCTATCCTCAAAAATGGGAAATGACTACTGATGATCTCGGTTTAGTTGACAGTGAAGTAGTAAAATGCGCATGCACTCACTGTTAATAAAGCATGAAACATCTTTTGCTGTGGAAACTTCATTGAAAATGTATGCATCATATTGAAAAAAGAGTTACACGTAGATACTGACATTTACAATCAATTTTTGTCCTTAATCAACAAAAAGTGGCGTTTAAAAGGAAAATGTAGCGTCTTGAATAGATACATAAAACAATCTTACTTTTAGTCCCATACCAAATTCAACTCTTTTATCTAATCTCTTCTAAAATGAACACGGGAATACAGCGATCGAATCGAACAATTACTTGGTGGTATTGAGCTATGATCCTTCCAATCTTGGTTAAATATACAAGGCACCTCTCAACCACTTCTTCCATTTTAGGATGACTTGTTTATGCCTCCGACAACAAAGCCCTTTTCATCATGTCGATCCTCTCAAGCATGTCTTTTGATGGTTCATTTGCTGTTTCCTTTGCTTTCCCAGACACCTTACTACCAGATCCTACCAAAAATGTTGTCAAATCTACCTTCATCTCCTGGAGCTCTTTCAAAAAGGAAAGGACTGACTCATTCTTCATTTTTACTAATTCTTCTTGTGCCTCTATCTCTTTTTTCTCCAGTGCTATCTTCCTCTCCAAAGCAGCTATCTTGATCTGATAAGAATCCTCGTCGAGTTTCTCCTGCATCATTGTTTTCATTCGTCCCAGCTCTATCTCACCTTCGATTGACTTTCGCTGGTCTTCCACCTCAATTTGGTGAATCTTGCGCCTCTCTGTCTTTTGTGCGTATTCTGATCGGACACTTTCCGACAACCTTTGTTCCTCATCAACCTGCTTTTGGAGTTCTTTGCAAAAGGTGATTCCAGAGACAGTGATCGAGTCAATTTGAAGACCGCAGCTTTCTGCAGCTTGTTTGAGTTGGCGCAATGTTCCAATATCCGTCAATTGCGAGGCTAATGATTCACGCCCACATAAGATTCTTTTCTCGTCTGTGTCCTCCTTGGTGTTCTTGATGTGATCTTCTTCGTTGTCTTGTTGGGAATAAGATGTATTTTGGGGACTAGAAGCACGGAGAGACTCACTTGTTAGCTTACTCCCAAGATATTGGACATCTGCTTTGAGACCATAGTGCATGTTTAATATTGGATCACCTATTAAGAGAAGTTTGTCAAGAGAGGAGACATGGTATTTTATGGATAGATCGACCATGACAGCAAACCCGTCAACTGTTGGAACACGAAGTTCGACGAACCAAGAGCGATTTGAACATTGGAGTACTTCAAACGAATGCTTTTGGTTGCCGCAAGGAACATTTTCTTCTCGTCCACTACAGAGGGACCATGAAAAGCTATGGATGGAGTCGTTTGGTTCAGGTACAAATAGAGTTGGCCCTTTGATGAGCCTTCTCCCATGACGGGATCCTTCTGATCCGACTCCCTCAAACACATCCTTGACATCCTTTCCTGGTGCTGCCTTTTGCTCAGCAACGTTATAAATTCCTTCCAGTGTGGCATCGGTTGCGCCGTTCTTGTAAACCATAAGGCATTCACTGCTGGATTTAAGGCGTATCCCATCGTGCACCTTGACCTCATCATGAAATGCTGGATTTTGATAGATGCTTGTAGGTCCAGTGACGTGTTCTACTCGCCCATCACGATGAGTGATACGGAGGAATTGATCAGCCTCAGCCTTGAACCTTGTTAAGAACCGAATATCAGAGGAAAACATCCACACCCGACGTGGTCCAATGATTTGTGTATGTTCTCCTCTTCTATTCCAGATTGCTGCCGCCTCGCCATCCTTGATGGTTCTTCCGCCCAATCGCACGTGTCTCACGTAATCACCAGACCGGAAGGTAATACCCATGTTTTTTCGGTGGGGGAGGCAGTGGATTAAAAACAAATTATCGGTTTTATGGAAACGATGCTTGGATTTGTGGTTGTCCCTAATTCATACGTTTCTTTGTTTGTTCGTGCTAGAGTTTTCCTGTGTCTGACATTTTTAGTCCAACATAGTTTTTTTAAAAAAAACGTAAATTGATTCCTGTTTCATTTTTTATTTGTTGTCCTCTACTCTCTTGGTTAGTTCGTTCGTGCGAGGCTAATCGTGTGTTAACACTTTACTCGTGTTTAGGAATAAAACCTTCGAGACGAAATCGTCAAAGGTTTGCTAACCCAAACAAGATGCTCGGGGGGTTACTTGAGTCTTTTGAATGCTGCCTTCTGCTAAATAAGTCGTGAAAAGTAGGTCCCACGTATCCCTTTTTTTTTTGAGTCAAGTTTGGAAAGTACATGTTTGGGACGACGAACATGGAAACCAAAATGAACAAAGTTTCTTGATATGAATTGGTTCCTGTTTCATTCGTTTTTGCCATACCCTCCATTATTTTTATTCGTGTGGGGCAGGTCCCATGTCAATGTTCAAGTCGTGTTTGGGAAGGAAACTTATGAAGCGGCGAAATCATCAAACGTTTTGTTACTGCAAACTACGAAAAAGGGTAAAGAACTTTATACTTAAAGTGCTGTATCTCTGGATCAATCATTTTCCTTTCTACTTGTATTCAGGATCCCCAAGATATTCAAAAACATATGTTAGACCCCTTCCAAACCATACCTGAAAATTTGCAATAAATGAGTATACTTGTCCTGTGCACCACCAACAACCTAACTTGCCAGACCAAAGTACAAGTTGAGAGAACACTTTGAAATAAATGTTATTTCTTTCTTCTGTACTATTCGTAGTTATCGGTGTGTATCGGAAATGGTTCAAGCTTAGTAACACTTGTCCAAGAAATACAATATCAATCCATGATACCAACCCAAGAGCGCTTAGTAAACAACATGTGATGGCCATAATTTCTGTAAACGATTTGGTCGGTAACCAACGGAACCACGTATTCCTTAGAATCAACAAAATTGTAAAGAAGAGCATACCATGAACCCGAACAATCGAAACCGACAATGATTCAACTGGTGATGATTCGTTGAAATTCCAAGAAGCTACCATCACAATGAAGAGTGGTACCCAAACAGACTCAAGAATGCCATGATACGAAACCATTTCGACGTTGGATTGATCTTCATTATTTAGACAGACTTTATTACGGTATAGGCTCGAATATTCAGCTTACACCAGTTTATTCGAAATTCAATCGAACAGTTGACCATGTACGGTATGAATGTAATCTTCATGACTCTTCACTCTTCAAGAACGATCCGCTGAAAAGCAAAAAAGAAAATTGCCCCAATACTGTATCAAGTTTACAGTCCTCTCGTGTCTTTGAACTAACCCTAACACTAATCCAAGAATCTACCATCACAATGAAGAGTGGTACCCAAACAGACTCAAGAATACCATGATACGAAACCATTTCAACGTTGGATTGATCTTCATTATTTAGACAGACTTTATCACGGTATAGGCTCGAACATATTCAGCTTACACTAGTTTATTAAAAATTCAATCAAACAGTTGACCATGTATAATGTAAACTTCATGACTCTTCAAGGACGATGCGCTGAAAAGCACAAAAGAAATTCGCCCCAGTCCTTTCCTCTCTTTTCAACATCCGACCCTTTCCCATTT
>WKLE02001572.1:0-10403 GCA_014885115.2 Asterionellopsis glacialis | reverse complement strand
CATCATCATCCATATGAACATTATGGCTTCTGCTACAAAGACACTTGCAATCTTTTTTTCCAAAGGTGCCTTTGGTGATTGTGCACGTCATGCCATACTTGTAGCCTTGGAAGATCCTCGTGTACATCATATTAAGGTATTTTCGAGTAGTTTATCTACATTAGACGAGTCGAATTGGAAATGTGGTTGTACTGAAGATCATGGCAAACAATTAAAGAAGTTGCAAGAGAAGCACGAAAAGACGTGTAAATTAGAACTCATCCCTGTCAAGGATGTTACAGATGAAAGTGAAATGGAGAAAGTAACAAAGGATTCTTCCTTTCAAGATGTAGATGCTATTATATCTGGATTAGGCAATCGTCAACCATTTTTAGGTGATCGTGTGGCTACCAAGGGTACTAAAAATGTTGTGAACGCAATGAAGCAACATGATATTTCAAGATTAGTCATGATGTCAAGTATGGGTGTCAATGAAGATTGGCCATGTATGGAATGGAGATTTGAAGGTAAAATTATGAATGGATTATTCCGTACTCTATGTCGTCGTGAATATTATGATTTGGCAGGTGCCGAAAATGAAGTGACAAAGAAATCTGTTACCACTGATAATGGTAATAAAGATGATGATACTTCGCCTTTGGACTATGTGATTGTACGTCCAGTAGGTCTTGGTGAAGAAGTTGTACCCAAGGGTGAATACTTTTTACAAAAGAAAAAATATGAAGATGCACTTGGTCCAAATATGGCCAAAATGGATGTTGGACGGTTCCTTGTCGAACAAGCTGTTGAACCAACGATCTCCAAGAAAGCCGTTGTGATTGGTGGTGATCCTGCACAAGCCTATGAATAGTGCTTTAAAGTAACACCTGCGACACGTAAACAAAACAAACAAAAACAGTTGTTGTTCATTAGGATTAGTTTTAGTTGTAGTAGTCATTGCACTTTTTTAAAAATAAAATACATTTGTTTACCAAAAGAAAGAAAGATTTGCGAAACAAAGAATATCGAGAGAGTATTCCAAGACCAAAGAATCTTCAGTTAAGTGTGCTTATGTTTGTGTCATGGTGGTGGTGGTGATGGGGGGGGGCTGCAATCAATCCTCTAGTATTTTTTTTATGCTACAAATTTATTATTTTTTTCATTGTTAACGACACAAATTCGTCAAAAGACGGAAATATTGTTGTCATCAAGGTTTCTTTAGAGGGAGACTCTAGCTCTATTGTAGGTTTTCAAAACAATGCCTTCAAATCAGACCCGTTTTCTGTCACCAAACTTCTTTTTTCTTCTTTTTGTTTAAAACATTCCAAAGAACCCACCCTTCTTTTTAGGTTTGTCATCGTTTTTAGCGGCAGCAGCATTCTTGGTATTCTTCGCAGGACTAGCAGTACCCTTGATGTTTTTAACATTGGGTGCTTTGTAATTCTTTCCAAATTTAGGTGCTGCACCTACAACACTTTCACTAGGACCTTTACGACTTTTGGTACCTGTCCAATCCAAACCTTCTCCATATCCAAAGATAGATACCGATTGTTCTTTACGGAATCCACCGGTAGCATACTCCTTGTCGGATTTTAACCATTTCTTTCTATTGCGAGCATTCTTGACATCTGTATTGTCCCATGATCCACCACGTTGCATGTAGGGGATATCTTCGGGACGCAATTCACCCCTTTTGATTTTTTCCTTGGCATTAAAGACGGGCATTAAATGTGTAGCCTCTCCACGTTCCATGGCTTCTTGGAAACTTTGGAAGGATCTTGATTTAAATCCACGGGGTCCCAAACCACCCAAGTTTTTTTGAGCTGCCTTTTTCTTGGCTTCTTGTTCTTTGAATTTTTTGTATGATTCGGGTGTAAATCCATCTGGGACATACCCAAACGTGACAAGGTTGGAGGATCGGACCGATGGTAAATTGGGATTCATTTGGAATGCATGAACATCAAGAGGAGAAGCAGCTAACAACACCAACATGGATGCTGCTGCAACAGAGGTAGTACCGACAATAGATTTCATGGTGGGAGCTTATCCAATTAACTTACTACTACTAGAGGTTATGAAATGTGACAAAAAAGACCAAGAAGAACAAAAATGAAAAAACTTCACGAACATTGGATCCAATGCTTGGTGTCGCAGAGAGACACCATTGAACGCAAGTTGTGTGACGACATTCGAGTCCCAAACAATGGACACATACCATACTGGATTAGATCGTGGGTATTATTGTAGGTGTGACACATTATCTTCCATCTGGCCAATGCAGGGAGTCCAACACTAGCCAATCAAATGATCGTGAGTAGGAGAGAAGTCCAACTCCAGCCAATCAACATTGTTTGAAAAATCCATTTCTCCTCTTCTCAAATCTTTTTGACATGAAACATTTGGCTTCTTGAATCGACGTGGCAACAAGATCTTTTGTGTTTCGTATGTTTGTGTGTTTTTGGCCACGTCGGTCCAGCCGGAATTTTGGATTTATGTCTTTTCGGAAGTATCCGAGATGTTGTATACAATCTACATCACTATTACATCACGATGACATCATGAAAAACCAATGAAAGTAAAGACGTCAGTTGAGAAATCTTCAGATTCATTTAAGTCCACAACAAGCTAGTCTCCCTACATGGATTCTCTGTGCATGGAATGTTCTTCTTTGAGTCGAACGAAAGAAGGGATGATGACACACAAGGAATCATACGCACAAGGGAAATTGCATAAAAAAATGAAAGCCCACTGCACATCACTACTTTTTTTCTTGCACTGATTTTCCACTGAAATTGCATTCTGTTTTTCTTTACTGACTGAGACTGTACTCGGTGAGCTCCAAAAAAGGCGACACAGAGCAACCAAAGGGGAAGGAACGGACGACAAAGTCTCACAGCCCTCTCAACTCTAGCAACGTTGGTGTTTTGTTACTTTAGTTACTAGCTACTAGTAGCTAGAGTCAATCGTATAATCATGTTGCGCCATTGCTTACAAAAGCAAGGAAGAATAATAACGAAAACATCAACCATGAAGAGAAATCAATGTAGTTCTGTACTTGTCATGATTCGATCAATTAGTAATGGGAATCGACAAAAAAGTACAGCAAGTTTGTCAAGTGCCACCTTCCGACAACAACAAACAATCATGAAGAAACCATCTAAAAGCACAACAGCAAGAACACTTTTAGCGGAGGAATCATCATCATCATCGGCTTCATCATCTACAACCGCAGGTCGCAATATATTACCCTTAGATTGGGTCCTTTCACCAAAAGTAGTGAATGCCTTACCATTGATTGGAAATGTGTCGTATATGGCATTAGCCTCTGGATTCTTAATGACAGACATGTTGGAATTACGGGTCTTGTTGGTAGGTGGTTATACGGGCTTGGTTGCCTTTCATATGTTACATCCACGTCCCTTGCGGATACCCCTGAAATGGTCTGCCTTATTTGTCTTGGTCAATGCTGGTGCGGCAGCCTTATTATTGGCAGATCAGTATGCCTCCTTGTCCGCCGACGATGAAGAATTATATGTTGAACATTTTAGTCAATCCTTGACACGTGGTCAATTTTATCAATTGTTACAATTAGGTGAACGAAAAGACAATATACCTGCCAATGAAGTATTAACCATAGAAGGGGCCTCGTGTGAAAACATTTACTTTATTCTAGAAGGATCTGCCAAGGTATATCATCACAAGGCATGTGTTTCCAATATTAAAAAGGGTGGGTTTGTCAATGATGTGGCCTTTCAACAGGGTGATCGACAGACGGGTGCGTATGGGACAGTGGTAACATCCAGTGAAAATACATCTCTTATTGTTTGGAATCAATATCGTTTAAGAGATTACTTAAAAAGTCGTCCTGATATGGAACGGAATATGAAGTATTGTTTAAGTGATCAATTGGTCAAATCATTACTCCATCAACGGGAGGCATCCCGTCAACGTCAACTTAGTAATGGGGAAAAGAAGAATATCAATCAACATCAACTCTTGTTGCTGAATCGTCGTAATACCAATGTGAACAATGTTCAAATTAGACGATCACCTTCAGAAGAACGAATCATTTCATGGGAAGAAACAGACGCGACAGCATCATCGTCATCATCATCCCCCATCACAGCCACAAGTAGTACCAAGTCATGATAGTATGAATAAAGAGAGGAAAAATAAAATGAGAAAGAAAAAGAAAGAACAAGATATATATATATATATATATATATATTGAATTTCAGGAAAGGAAAGAGAAGTGAATATATAGTTTTATCAAAGATAAAGAAAAAGTAACATTTGCACCATGTCTTTTTTTTATTCAAAAATTAAGAAGGAACATTGTTACAACATACCAATTACCTAAAAACTAGTATGCATATTTCTTATCATGTTTTTCTTTGTCAGTTTTTGGAGTGTTTACCTTGGTAAACATGAAAATCGACGAATCGAGAACAGTTTCAAGGTATCTTTTTGTAATTCAGTCAATTCTTGATATCCTAAAAGCCCAGGAATTAAGGAACCACAATAGGACAATATAGTTTGACCCCATGCATTGCAACCTAACAGATAACAAACCTTACTTGTCGAGTTGACATGGCCAATAAGTGGTACCAAATCGGGTGTTTCTGAATATACACCATATTGTTGTGGAATGTTGGATAGATGGACATTGACATCATGTTCAGTTTGAACACCATATTTTTGCCATGTCCATTGGATTAAATTGGTACACCGTTCTTGGCAGTACGGTGGTTTATAGGCACTAAAATGATCTTCTCCAGAACACCGTACAGAACCTTTCGTAAAGGACCAATCATGTGTAAATCCCCATGTAAAGAAATTAGGTGAATCTTGACAAGAAATAGTGGTAGTATTGTTGTTTGTAATTGGAACATGAACCAAATAGGAATAACATGGTTTATTCAAACCATTCAATTCAGGTATTTGAAATAAACCTCCAGTTGCCATAATTACATGTTTACATCGAATCCGATGTTGGACGACGACGACACCACTACTGTCAGATGATTCTATTTGTTCCATCACAACAACAACGGCATCAGCATCAGTGGAAGCACCTGCTTCTGCTTCTGCAGTATTAGTATCTACAATTTTTGTAACCTTGGTATTGTTTATAACTTGACATGTACCTGTAGCTTCAGCTGCTCGTAACAATCCTTTGGCATAGGAAGAAGAATCAATAACTGCATCATTTGGAAAGTATATAGCACAATGGAAATCAGGACTCATCCCATCTACGTTTTGTAATGCATCCTTTTCAATCCATTGGATATCATGACAACAATCGCTATCGCCACCAAGAGACTTTAATGTTTCATATTCTTCTCTCAATTCATCTTGTTCATGTTCATATGCTACATAATACGATCCAAGTTCTTTCAGTTGCTCATTTGGGTCATCCAATACGTCTTTTGCTATTGTCTTTTGTAATGTAAGTCCCTCTGCCGTTGCTCGTACATACCGATGCGCACCTTCTTTTCCGTGATGATGAATAAATTCATTACTTTTGGATGCAAATAATTGAACCATCATTTTTACGGTAGGTGCAGCCTTCATGGTGGCACTTCCACTTTTTCTCGGTGTTAAACCTTCACCAGGTTTGGGACCCGATTCAATGACAATAATTTGATTAGTATCATTGCTGCCATTCTCACCAATAGAGTTGATTGTGTTGGCTAAATGATAGGCTGCCGTGGCACCCGCAACACCAGCACCAACAATTACAATTTCACATTCATTTGGGAGTGTCAAAAATTGGTCTCTGTCATTGTCGTTGCTGTTGTTGTCGTTGCTGTCAGAAGTTGTCATTTTGCATTCTTTTTGGATACACGTTGCTGTTTTATCAACTACAAGGACTACGACATCAGGGTCAGACTTCAATAGCGGTCAGGAGGAATACAAGTTCTACCGATAACGGTAATTTCGTAGTAGTGGAAACAGGATAGGAGAATGGGAAAATCTCACTAATATTTTTTAGACTTTTTAAAAATAAAAGGGGATCGAATATATATATATTTATATGTAATAACATACATACCTAAGAGCCTCATACAGTTTCTACGTACGGCATATTGATTAAAAAACCTGCCTGGGACTGAACTTCAAATCCTCTTCTGCCCAATCGTCGTGATTCAAGATGGCCTTGTCTGTTAAGTAACAAAAGATCAGAATCAGTAAAGGGTCTTCCACCCTCCGAATTTACCTGTATGGTCTTAGTCACCAAATCTTATTTACTAATTAATAATGTTGATTTCTGTGCAAATAAAGAAATGGAAAAATTTGCAAGTATGGAGTAGTACGTACGGG
This sequence comes from Asterionellopsis glacialis, assembly GCA_014885115.2. Lineage (NCBI taxonomy): Eukaryota > Bacillariophyta > Plagiogrammaphyceae > Rhaphoneidales > Asterionellopsidaceae > Asterionellopsis > Asterionellopsis glacialis. The sequence continues at coordinate 4,100 of WKLE02001572.1, read as the reverse complement.
CAACCAGCTACAAATTGGAAAATACTTCTCGGAGGAAAATCTTCTTAATTGAACGATGGAACTTCTGACACAAAAATTCTCTACAAAAATAAAGGTGAGAGTGAAACGCGAATCAATAATTCGCACTTCGAATGTATCTTCTTCTCAATATTTTTACTCTCTAGAGCAAGCAGCATCAACTCAAACAATAACCAAATTACCAACTCAACCATGGGAAACTGTAGCTCCGTCGCGAAGGCCTTAGATATTAGGCAATATGATACGCGTCCAATGAGTCAAGTTGCTCCATCTATGAAGCCTTCTAGTGTTGATGCAGCATCAACATCATCATCTGCAAACAACGAAAAGCCACAACCTATGATCTTTGCTCTAATGAGGAATGGGCATGACGTTATTCGTGGAGCAATGCGTGATCTTCAAGAGTCTATTGAGAAAGGAGACATACACGCTTCCAAGGTACTATGGGATAAACTTCTCAAATGGTCAGCGATGCATATGAAAATGGAAGAAGGAAACGGAACTGAAGAATCACCTGTTGGATTTTTTCGGTAAGTACTACATACTAGTGACGTGATATCGTGTTATACATGTGCCGGATGCAGCCTACTTACTTCATTCCTATAAGCTCTCCTTGGTTACGGTCGAAGTAGAGAAGACTTTCTAAGACAGATTCTAACGTATTGCCTATCTTTTGCGTTGTCCATTTCTTGTTCCCCTACAAAATAAGTCTTTTGGACAATACTTTTGATGGTGTCGCTACGAAAGCTGGATTATTTGAAGAACATCACATTATGGAAGAGGCAGAAGAAAACGTCAACAAAGCTTTCTCTGATGGTGATATTGCTGGAGTAAAAACAGCATTTGTAAGAATGTATCTCTACCTTTTGCCTTGTCCATGAAATCGTATTATCCATTTACCCATCGATAACTTATCATGATATTTTTGCTTTTCATTTCTTTTACTTTGTTGAAATAAAATTGACAACAGAAAACATACGAAAAAGAAAATTCAGCACATCTCAAGAAAGAAGAGGGAATTATGATGCCTAAAGTGATGGAAATGAAAAAAATGGGAAAACCGCTCAAGAAATATATGAAAGAAGAGCTTTTGGCAACAATTGTCAATACGCCTGACTTTGAATTCTTTGTCAAATTTGCCAATGAAATACTAGAACGTCATTCTGAAGGGATGCCTCGTGTTCGTGTGTTTGATCATGCCCTATGGGCAGTTTCTACACCCGAACAATGGAAAGTTTATGACAAATGGATTAAGGACACTTTACCAGACAAATCCTATCAAGAAATTCAGGCTGTACTTTAAAGAAAGAAGTTTAAGGAAAGTGAATAAAATAGGTCGTAACAGAAGAGCGGGTGGACTTCCGGTCGTACTTGTTGCATATCGAAGACAAACCAAAGAGAAAAAAATAGTACCGTAAGATAACTATCGTTTATAAGAAAAAAAGTGAAATTATACTACTGGTATCTAGAGGAACCGGTCTGGTTTACATCAAGCTAGCTTAGGAATGAATTCCGTCCATGATCCTTGTTACAAATTCAGAAGAAGGATGAACACTGCAGCAGTATGACTTCCTGTACACAACCGGATATATGGTCAATTACATTTCCTTTGTTTCCTATCTTTTTAGAGAAAATCACAGGAGTTTATGATTAAATCTATTTGCAGCAACAACCTAAGACAGGTAGTATGGTAACACAAGTCGTTCATGAAAGATCTGATAAATCTGGCAAATTCAAGAACAATTAGAATGCAAAATACATTTTAAATATTGTTCTCATGCATCGAAAAATGAAGGAAATGGCAGAAAAAAATTCTACCAACGCATATCCACTTTGTTCCTAATCTGCGAGAGCATTTGACAGTAGACAATATGAATGCAAACAAGCATTTCGCAACAGATGTACATGAATACTATCAAAAATATTAAAATTATTGAACTTGGCTAATGGCACACAAAGTATTTTCATGATTACAGTCTTTATCTTTTTCTTGTCTATGACTTTTTGTAAGGGTTTGTCGTGTGCAACCAAAGACTGCATGCAGCAAGCAACCCACCAACAATCTGTGCTGTAGACACTCCACCATACCCTGCTTGAATCAAACCTGACAGTAGTAAACCAAAAATGAGTGCAAACCCCTTCTGGACCGACCCCGCATGCTTCGTCACCAAGCCAACAATGATACCTCCAATAGAGTTGGTAAGAATTGGAATCAAAGTCTGTGGAGTCCATTTATGGAAAAGACCATTTTGTGAAATGGCCTTTCCATCAGAGCTCACCATGAGTGAGATCAATAGAACAATGCATGAAGCCACATTCATTTCCATACTAAAGAGGTAGGTATTCCTTCCCTTTTTCACGGAAGAAGACTTTTTGGATGCACCTTGAAGATTCTTTTGTGTTAAAGCACCTGCTAAACCAGATATGAAGCTGGCAAAGAGAACCGGTAAGACACCATGTGACACATGTTTACTCAGAAGGTTTGGAGAAGTAAATGATGCCTTTGCAGCAGCTAATCCCCAGTCTTTCAGGGGGATTACTTTTTCCATCACCATGGCTGATGTCACCAGCAACAGGAGAGAAAGTATCTGCACTTTGCTTTGTTTCTTCCCCATTACCAAATAACAGCACAGTGCTGCTGACAAGATCTTTGTTTGGTTCAGGACATTAAAGGTAAGTGCCTCCAGATTCTGGTAAGCAAGGAGGGACGCGATGTTCTGAACTGTGTAAAGAGCAGCAGGTATCCCTGCTACAGTAAGCCACGACTTTACTGACCAATCTGCCAGAATAGCACGCTTTTCGTGATGACCTGTCTGGGATTGAAAACAAGCAGCAGCAATCACAAACTTCATCATTTCCTGAATGAGCACGACACTACTCCTGTTGATGCCCTGAGGAGTAAAACGACGGACTAGAATTGGTTGCAACCCAAACTGAAGTGCAAGAAGACTCATATATATAATCGCAGTACGGCTGAGTCTATCTTGCTCTTGTGCTTGAGAAGCAACAGTTGTCGTAGTTTTGCATAGTTCATCTGATGTCGATAGAGCTCGTGGTGGAGGCGGTGGCTGTTGAGCTTGTGTAACAAATGCTGGACTTTTTGGTATGTACTGAACTTGGGATGTTGGTTCAGTCGTAATATCGGGAAGAGGTTTTGTTACTCCCTGAGGATGTTTCAGATTAGATAAACTACGCCGGCGAATAGCTCTTTTAACCTTGCTCCCTCCTTGGATATGCAAAAGATCTTTTGCTGCAGTAGGAAGCGATCCTTCTTGCGGAGTGTTGGTGTTGTTAAAGTTTTTTTCTAAAAAAGAATTACCAGCATTGTTCAAAGTACTGAAAGAAGTAGGCGTTGTTCCGGTAACGACAGTATTACTTTTGGCATCCGTCGAAGTCATGAGTAGACAAGAGGTGGAAATCAGTATCATCATTATTCTCACCATTGAACCATGACCATATTTTGTGTTTCTTTTCGTTTTGGTAGTCAATCCCACCGACGGCATTGTAATTGTTTGTTGTTGATAATCGTGTCCCTGACTCATCTGATCGATTTTAGATATTTTATGGGACGTCAATAGGGTACTGGTTGAACTGATTTGTGTCACCTGGCTTCAACCAGTGAGACGTGTCACAATTACTTTGGCGTCAGTGAAGTTAATGGGATTGATCCTCAGAAAAATGAAGCCGTGCAATTACAAGCGATTTACATGTATTACAAAAGGGCAGCATCGGGCCTTCGAAATCCATCACCCATCACAGAAGTTCAAGCAACGAAAAATTCTTTACCAGAGTTCTGTACCCTTAGCGCAGAGCCTCTGCGGGATCTGCACGTGTAGCTATGATGAAATGTATGGTAAAATAATGGTATTTCATTTTCGCGTCTGATTGGTGTCTGTTCTTGTCTGTCTACTATCAACAAAAGAGAATCCCGACAAGACTGCTCATCTTTTCTTGTCCAATTTCTTGGTTGATTCCTACCTGTAAGGTACGGAACGCAATCTCAGAATACATGTACATGGTACAATTTCTACATATTGCCTACCGTCATGGATGGATCTTTCTCGTGTTCCGTAAAATATCGT
>WKLE02001571.1:0-10476 GCA_014885115.2 Asterionellopsis glacialis | reverse complement strand
GGTTTAGGGTTCTTGTAAGAACTGGCCTTCCCCCATTCCACAAAATTTTTAAGGATAATTGTTACAGTAGTACTGGTGTCGAGTAAGATTCGTATTGGAATGAGCTCGCCATCCTGATTTATTATTTTGCCTACTACTTCAGTAGTGCAATGTGTAGATTTTTGTTTTTTTTCTTTACGCTGACTGCGTAGCATGTTATACGATTGTTCTACATTGGGGAAAAGGTTTGATGCAGTGTAGGAAGTAGGTGTAAAGTAATTTTCTAAGTCTTCACTACTAGTTTTACGTTTAATTTTACTTTGTTGGGTAAAGTACGAACTAGGTTCGTCATTGGATTCTTCATCCGATTCCTACTGCACTTTATGTTTCTTTTTAGGTTTATCTTTTGATACCTTGAGCAAACTAATCATCACATTTACCTGTTCCTGCGTGTACGTCTTGGATTTACTGGAATCCTTCTTTTTTGACTTGTCTGCAGTACATTTGTTGGTGTTATGGTTATTCATACGGCATTTGCTACACCACTTACGAGTGCACTGGCGCTTGTCATCACTTCCGTTGTTATTGCGATCAGAATTCTTTATTGTTCGTTCACTCTTGCAATTTTTCTTGCTTTCCTTAGGTGTTTTGGACTTAGCAAGTTCACAATCAATATTATTGCGTACCTCTGACTTCTCAAAGTAGTCCACAGTATCCTCCCACGAGAGATCGTGTGGATCAAGGTTGCTAGCGAGTAGGGCAGATTGCCACTTAAGTGGTTTTGCCCAATCAAGAATATCCACGATTTTGTCGTTGTCGAATTTTTGAATTTAATTTTTTTACCATTGTGATCCATCGGAAAAATATGGCAAATATTTGTTCAACTGGCAAAGCCTCCCAACAAACTCTCTCAACATGAAGTTGTCGGCCATCGCTAAGTGGTAGGAAAGGTAGTTCTTCTGGCGCCTTGCCGCATGCCTGGACAAGAAGAAATTCTCTCCTACGTCATTCAGTACCAGTTCAAAGACCTGTTCAGGATCTTTTTGGGCTGGTTTCTTGAGGCTTGCATTTTTGCTCTTGCAATTGGCATTTGCTGCTTGGAACAGCTGCCTTGCTCTACCCTTCAAAAGGGTGAGGGCCATGGAAGTCTTGGAGCTTGCTTTGGTGAGGGGATAGTCCCTCTCAACTTCAGCAAATTCAATTCTCCATTGGATCCACTCTTCAGCAGTTCCATCTTCAAATTTGACTCTCTTTTCAATAGTTTCAGAGTCTGATCCTTCCTCAGAGGGATCAGTTCTTACTTCTATCGTCTTGTAGGAATCCTTGTTGTCGTCTTTTGACTTCAACCTTTCCTTTTTAGTCCTAATGAAAGGAATTGCAGGAGGATTCAGCAGGGTCTTCTGTTGGCTCAACTCCTGAGCTTTCTTCTGAAAGTCATTGGAGGAGTAAAAGGTCTTCATGTTTTCTTGATCTTCTGAAAGAGGGAGTAACGTTACTATGCCCTATGCTGCCTATGTCGACCACGGCACAACACAACAATAAGACAATCAACACACAAAAGAAAAGAAGACTTTTATTTGGTGATGAAAATTTTGAGCTTAGTTTAATCCGGAGAATATCCGGCAATCTAGTAAGTAGTAAGAAATCAGGAAATATTAGTAAATGGTAAATTTGTGAGTCTGTCTGCTTTCCCACACATCAATCATCCATCCTCAAGAGTGTCCTACAGGGAGTGTACTTCAAACAGAACTGCGTAGGATTAAGTCATGCAGAATATACCTTCAAGTAACAACAGTAGCTGACATATCAGATATCACCGGCCAGTTTATGGCAGAGAAATTTGTCAACGGTAATAGCAGTCTGTGCAAATCAAAAATTGTATGGCCTCAGCAATTTTATCCACCTGGCAAATGCTGGACAGCATGGAGGAAAGCATTAATGGCTACACTTTTAATATCACCAACTAAACCTTACAAATTAGAACAACCTCTCAGAAAGTGGACACAGAACCCTGACAGGATATACCCGACCGTAGTGGACCCAGACACAAAAATACTCTACAAAGAATCCAAAATTCAGAGAATTTACAGTAAGTTCAGACCATCGCAAACTCACAGACACCAGTACAACCAGAATACAGAAGAACAGTCCATGCTACCTTAAGTAGCAATTCCAGTTCAGTGCAATAATAATCTGGACTTCACTACGATATCCAAACCCCAATTCATAAGAGCTCCAATACAGCCATCCATCAATACATTCGAACAATACAAAGCACAATTACCAGCAGCATATCAAGATCTGTTGCGACATGTAATGTCACAGCCAGAAAACACAATAGCTGACGAAATAAGAAAAGGAGTTCATTTGATCATAGTGTCAGATGGCTCTAAAAAGACAACAGGCAGGACATACGGATGGATTCTGGAAACAAAATTGGAGCACTTACTAGCTGAAGGTATGGGACCAGTACATGGAAATATTCAAACACTTACATCACATCGAGCAGAACTCTATGGCATCACTTCAGCGTTACTATATGTGCTACAAATATGCATATTCTTTCAAATTCAGAACATCATTGTACAAATTGTTGCTTATTGTGACAACATGGAGTGTGTCAACAAAATAAGTACAGCACTAAAACCCATGAAAGGCACATCTTGATACATTGCAGCAGATTATGACATAGAATCCCTCTTAAGATATGTTATTCAAACAAAACAGATACTAATAAGCGCAAAATGGATCAAAAGTCATCAGGATGATGTAGCAAGCATGGAGGGATTATCATATCAAGCACAACTAAACATTGCAGCAGACAAACTGGCAGAATACGCGTATGACTCATGCACTCAATCTCAAGAAAAACCATCCACCATTTCTGACAAAGACCATATCACTCACTATTGAGGGTATCAGAGTTACAGCAAAGTTGAAAACACAAATTGAAGATGCTATTCATCTGAAGTCTTTAATGCAATATCAAAGAGACAAATACAACTGGGGCCATTTGACCTGGAATACCATTGACTGGTATTCATTTGAAATACCAATTAAACATCAGAAGCCAGGTCTAAAAAGGTTTATTCAACGATATACTAGTGCATGGCTGCCAGTTGGTGCAAAGACAAAATTTTACCAGAAACATCAAAATGCTAAATGCGCCAGCTGTTGGTCAGAACATGACAAGTCCTGCCTGCACATATTTTTATGTCCAAATCCAAGAAGGTGATCGCATCTACTCAACCAAGTTATTAGTCTTATGACAGTACTACAGAAGCAACACACATATAGACAACTCACAAAGCTTCTGCAGCAGAACATCATCCAGTGGTCTAAAGGTGAACCCCCAAGCAAATACCAACTTCCCTCCAATCCTAAAACTTACGACTACACCATACAAAGCGCAATAGAAGAACAAACGCAAATAGGATAGAATCATGTACTAAAAGGATGGTTATCAAAGGCTCAAGATGAATATTATGATGAGAGGAGTAAAACGGACAAGAGGATAAACTGCAAATACCACAATAGGTTGGCATGGAGGAAAACAGTAATACAAGGCCTACATGAAATAGCTTTCAGTATCTGGAAATTTAGGAACAGAGACATATATGGTCACAACAAGAAAGAGGAGGAAAGTATAACTTTGGATAATATGAAATCAAAAATGAGAAGAGAGTACAAAAGGAGACACACCTTACCAGCAAAAATTCAATGGAGATATTTTACGAGATCAGTGCATGACAGAGTGAATGGTTCCATTCATATGTTACAAGCATGGTATGCAAACTTACAAACAGCACTTACAGCAATGGAGGAAAGACCATTTCCAGCAACTGGGATTGGATAACAATCGTGGGAGACTGCCCATGTTTCTTTATACGAACAGAGACTGGTACAAAACCAGTGTGCGCCAAGTTACCCTCTAGGTATGACTTGGATGTCACCATGCCAATTATTTTAGTAGCATTAGGTAGTTTAATAACAGTTTAGAGTTTATTTAATCACATAATTAAATCAAATCATGGTGTATCCTCTTTGTCAGGTATTTGTTCTGTCCTGGCTCCTGTGTGGCCTTTGTGATTTTTCTCCCTAACAGTCCACCACCAAGATTATGATACAGCATGTTTAACAGGTCAAGCTTGAAATTTCCAAAAAAAAATAAAGAAAAAACAAGCTTGCCAGAGGCCATGGTATCTTATTTGATGACATAGTCTTTACTCATCTAAGAATTCTCCTTGCTTTTGTCTAATATCCCTCATTTTGTGAAGTTTTTCATATTCATTCTTGTTGTCTGAAATGCAAAATATGTTTCTTGATGGAGCAATTTCATATTTTATCCAGTAATGCTCTCTGTCAAATATTTGTTTCCTGGCTTTTCTTAAAACAATTTTAAGTATTTTTGTATGACAAACAAGTATTGTAATTCTGGATTGCTATATTTGATATCTACATATTCAGAATTTGTGATTCTGATCCTATCATTCACTAATCTGATAATATCAACCAAGTGATACTCAGCACATGATAATGTCATGAAAAACAATGGTGCACTATTGCCCATTTCAACATGGTGATTAATCCAAGAATACATCTCTGACCTTTTTGATCACCAGTATTGATTAGATCCACAAACATTCTGACTATAATTGGTGATCTGGTCAACAAATGATGTGCTGCAATTCACTATTGAATTCTCTAGTTCCTCAACCATTTTTGGTGGGTATTTGTAGAATTATTGACAAACCATCCTTACTGTTGCTGATTTCTATTATGAATGGCATAATTTGAGGCATAGAATGGAAAAATTCTGCCTTTCATGAATTGACCATCTTCATAGCATAAAAGGCATCTTGTCCGATCCTTAACCACAATGTCAACTTTATGTTCATCATTAATATTACCAATATCACTGGGAAATAACAAAGAAAAGGCCTTGCAAAAAATCAGTTCTTCATCATATTCATTATAAGTAATATCCAAGATATCCAGCCAATCAAGCCGTACAGTGCTGCTTGATGTGGAAACATTCTGTAATAAATCTTTCAATCTTCATGATATTTATACTGCTGCACTTTATTCTGCGTGTTCGTCTGGACGCAACGGAGGTAATTTTGGTTACTTTGGACCTGGCAAATGGTATCAGAATTTGACAAGGTTGTGTTCAATGATGATGTAGGTGCCATTCATGCACCCAGTAGCTGATACGGCGGATTAAAAAGTTCCTGAACAGTTGAAATCAAGGGCGGTAGTGGATATCAATGATTGCTTAAACGTATTGCTAAGAAAATAATTATGCATTTGTGTATTTTTTTAAAGTATTGCGAGACACCTAAAACGCAGTTTTAATGTAGAAAGTACACGATGCCCTTCTGAAATCCTCTTGAAAGACAAGGCCAATAGCACACCAATCATTCAGTACCGTGACTTTTAAAATTCCTTGGTGGAACACTGTTGTTTTTGTTGATTTGATCCAAGAAATACTGTGATGGCCCATCATCGAACTTGTTCAAAATGGTCTGGAAACATAGTTTGGCATCTTCCCAATCTTTATTGTAGTAGGACTGTAATCCGGAGTTGAATTTTTGAAAGAACAGTCCATCAGAGTACCGATGCCTAATTTTTCGCATCTCCTCGCTAAGCCATACATTTGCATTGTACAACATAGGTCCAGAGGGTAATACCAATTCTGGAGCTGAATGCGTCTTAGCCTTTTCTTCGCCATTTTCACCTGCGTTTCGGGTGTTACTATTCCTCTCCAAAGGCGATTCTTTTGCTACTTGACGACTTGAATTCATCCCCAACTCATCGCTGTTGTCAAGTCCTGCAAGATTTCCGCCCTGTAGTATGATTTGTCGGACGCTACGTCGCCTTCCTTGTTTAAGCACACCTGTACTGTTGCCTGATTCGTGACCAAAACGAGAAGTCTTCTTTCTAGAACCTCTTGTACTGCTATCATTGATAGAATCTGTATCCGAGACGTTGTCTCCTTTTTCTTCGTTTCTCCATAAGGCATCGATGTCCATATCAAACGTATACAGATTCATAATTTCCCCCTCGTAAATCGTCTCTCCGGATTCGGCGTCCTCTTCATTGTTAATCAAGATCTTATCTACCATGCGGCATCGCCTGCGATTGTTTGGATACAACAGTTTGTAAAAGTTATCAGACATAAGCATTTTTACCCCATATTTCTTCGTGGATGACTCAAGGAATTCTGCCCTCTCTACAGATTCTGATACATATGTGGCATCAATCTTTCTTTGCGATCCGAGAGCACCTTGAATAGCTTTCCCTGCATGAAGCCCAAAGCCCATCTGTACAACTGGACCTTTTCGTTTGGAGAGCTTCGCTAGCAGTGCATCACGAGCTGTCTCGCTCATACTCTCGAGATAATAGTTGTCATGGTGCAAGGCCATACTAATTCTGACAACCGAGAGTAGTGCTTTGTCGGCTTGGTTGTGTTTGGCAGAAAATTCAAAGGTCTCGCTTGATGCAGTGCCAGTATCTCCCTTTCCTGGGTTGTCGTCATCAAGCAACCAACTTAGTAGGAATGCATCCCCAACGTTTTTGTTTGCAGAACCCCCCAGAGAGTGACAAAGTGAATGAACGACAGCACCAATCTTGTTAGTAAAGATAAAAACTTCTTCTTGCAAAGATTCGGTAGCATCCGTAAACTGACGAATATCACAAAAAAGAAAGATACATGCTACAGTAGAACCTTGAGAATTTAAAAGGAGTTTATCCTTTTTCTGTCCCTTTTCAAGATTATTCCGGATGATCTCGACTCCAGCACTACCGAATCCAACCTTCATCAACGATCCGATACGAAGAATAGTTGACATTAGGAATGACGTTTCCATACCCTTCAGAACATCCTTTGTCCATTGAGAGTTTTTGGATATCTTATCTTCTTCAGCGACGAATTTTTTGTACCGCGATGTGCTTTGATAACCAAGAGGATCAACCATTAACATCTCCAACAACTTTACCATGCGTTCGATAGGGATAACAACTAATGTCATGACAGGTCCTGCAAAGGCAGTAACTCCAAAGAACCATATAATCATCATAAATATAGTTGACAACAGCTCGACCAAAGCTTGAGCTTGCCGTTCATCTCGGATTGAAAAACATCCTGTTGTGATACGGCTTGTGCTGTTACTGTCGTTGCTATTATGTTTTTCCTCTTGAAATTCTGTTGTGACTGTGATGCGAAGGATTTCCCGATCGCGCAAGTCACGAGGGTCGCGATAATCACCATCAAGTTCATAGAATGGACCCTCTCTACAATCAATTTCCTCGCCTGTTTTACTTGTATTGCCAAAGTTATAGTAAAACATATCAGGTACTGAACTATCTCGGGCAGCATTCAGTGCAAGCGAAGAAAATTTATCAGAGGAAGAGGAGTCGCCGGTTTGACCGAAATTGGTTTGTGAATGAAGGACAATCATGGTAGATGGACGTGCAGCATCATCTTCCGAATATGTAAATAGGACAGTAATAATCAACGCCAAAATAATACCTACAGCTACGCGTTGTCCTGTTAGCTCTCTCATGGCACTACCAACTTGTGATTCTTGTCGGATCTTACCAGGTGCATTCAATGTCATAACTTTGTTTTTCACTGTTGCAGGCATCATTTCAACACTACGACGGATGTTTTTGCCAAAGTTGGCACGTTGATTATTCAGAACACCAGTGGATGATGAGCCCCCTGCCTTTTCAAATGTATTACTACCAAACATTTCTGAATTATTTTGGAATTCCCAATGGTCAGTCCCATCAGCATTGGCGTAGGCTTGTAATCGTGCACGATTGTTACGATAGCATCGTTGAATTTTAATCGCAGCTTTGATTTGATTTTGCAATGTTTCCTTTTCTGTTTCTCTAAATCCAAGAGCACTAATTATGTTCCTTATAGAACCCTTGAATCCTTTTTGTTTAGTTTGTTGTTCTGTATGAGCTGAGGCTTGGACGTATGCCAGTGTGGTAGCTGACAAATTTCCCCATGAACTCCGTGGTGCCTTATCGCTGGACTCAAAGAGAGAACTTTCTTCTTTGCCGTTTAGACGACAACGTCGACATCGTTCGATGTACCAAAGTGGATTAAGTAACTGGACAAGTAGGTACCAATTGATTCTTGAACTCGCCTTGACGACTGTTGATGCACGAATAAACCGTGCAACACGGACAGTCCTTCCAATGACAACAAATAATTCTCTCTGTAAATTAACAGGTATTGCCATATTTATTTGATTGACACCTGAAATCTGTTCGTTTGTGTGTCCAAAGAAAAGATAGAATAGAATGATACAAGGAAGGGAGGGAGGAGGGTCCATGATGAAAGTGACACGTTCATTCAAAATAACAAATCATCAACTTTTCAAAAATCAAACTTACCGGTACACCGTAATGATTTAAACCAATATTATTTTTTTTTAAATCAAACAATGGTTTGTTAATGTATGAAATATCATAAAGTAAAAACATGGTAGATATAACATCACACCAAAACATAAATGATCCAAGACGAAAACTACCCCATGCTGCTGCAGCTGCAGAACATTTGTGTTGTGTATTTTTATTGTCGTTGGAATTGTTGTTGCTATTGTTGCTGGTCATGGTTGTGTTGGTGCCAGTAGCCGTACTACCATTTCGATGTTTACCACAAAGTTGAAAGTTATAATACGATGGTTCCACAAAGGACCTCATAACAATGTCTGTTAATAACACAACAAATGCAATAGAGAATAAAACATCAAATACAATATCACCTTCCTTAGGTATCCATAGTTCTTGTACTTGTGCGCCAATCAAAAGCAATACTGTAAAAAATAATATCCCAAAGGACCAAAATTTTGATTTGATAACATTTTGCATTGTTACCAATATTCTTCCTGATGGTTTTCTACATTGAAATAATGTTTTAAAAGTAATAGCTGCTCGAGAAGTATTCATGGAGGAGCAACTTCGAATATTACTGCAACAACGTCGTTCTGGAGTGGTAGTTGCAGTGGTTGCAGCAGTATTGTAGGCACTTGTTCCTATTTGTTGGTCTTGAGCGACAACAGAAGAAGAAATATTTTGAGTGACACCACCACCTGAAAAACTTTTGCGTTGTTTAATTTCTTCTACAGATGTATGATGAATGATTTTTTGACTTGGTTGTCTATCTAGTGCAGTAGCATCGGATCTGTAATCATTTGCACGTTGTCCTAATAAGGAACGTAGAAATCCACTTTTACGAGTATTGGAATTATTTCCTAATTCGCCACTAACACCAACACCACTACCTAGTGCCGACGACGAAGACGGGGTATTTTGATTTGTTAAATTTTCTATTCCTAATGTTGAAGAGCTATCAAGATTTTGTTGCTGTTTCTGCTGCGGTGGTGTTGTAGACGATGATGACGGCGGTTGCTTACCAGCGCTATAACGACGTGATACAAATAATAATTTCGATCCACGTCGTCCTGAAGAGGATGAACCATTTCCAGACCCACTCCCGTCATTCATCATGCTATCGGAATTGGTGTTGGCATTATGAGAACCATCGTGTGCATTATTTTCTGCTGCATTGCCACTACCACTCTTTTGACGACCGGATGTAAACAAGCGAAATGGTGACGATGATTGTGGTTGTGTTAGTGACGATGTCGATGGTAACGGCGGTGATGTTTGATCGCCGCCAGAATTATGATCAGTCATGGCAGAATAGATTACAAAGTAAACATTTAGGTTTCTTTTTGTTTCTACCTGTTTCTCTTCAGCAGTTCCTCCCTGCTTCTAGTAATTGCGAGTAAGTCAGCAGCAAGTGTTTTTTCCCGTGTCCAATCAATCGTAGCGTGTGACTTGAGACCAGTACATAAGCCTGTATCCAGTGACAAATCTGCGGCAGGGAGGCCATGCAAGGCCAAAAAGAACTGGTACAGTTGCGCGCGTTCAACCTGCGTGCCGGGATCAGAAGAGTATCTTGCGAATTTCTGACACCGGCCGTTGACTGCGCACTTTCGAGAGAGCAGGAGCAAGAATCGAAGAACGAAGTTGAAGACAATGAACGACGACGTTCCCGTTCCTGCCCCCCAAGTGGGGACCGCTGGCAACGAGGGCTGCCGGAGCAGGCAAAACCATGGCGTTTCCTCTTTCTAGGGTTGTTCCTGCGGCCGCAGACCAAATTCCAGGTGTTCCACAACCCCAACAGGGTGCAGGGCCAGACGCGAGAGGCGCTCCCGCTCCCGGAGGTAACGTCCCCGCTGTCCAACCTTTCCCACTCCCATTTGAGGCAAAGGAGGGCACCCTCACGTATGAGATGTTATCTTCTACAGCGGGTAGATCAAATGAGGAATTGACCGAATCGGTCATTAACCCTTTCACCACCAAAATTTTTGGCTGTTTCAGTTCGATATATCGAAGTGAACTCGGTATTTGCACTATGCTGCAACAAATTTGAAAAGTGATGGAAAATTATTGGAAAAGGAAGTAGATTTT
>WKLE02001570.1:50820-72305 GCA_014885115.2 Asterionellopsis glacialis | reverse complement strand
CAGCAGTATGCTATTGCCAATAAAAATAGCTCTTTAGTACAAAAACTGACCTCTGCTGCCTTGTAGCACCAGTACTTCAAAATACTAGAATTACTTCTTATTGGTTTAAATGAATTTCCAAAAGGTTTCTGACATATATGTAGGATGCTTCCCTCTTTTAAATAGCCAAGAAATAACAACAAGACATAAATTTTACTTTATCCAGAAAGGAGTTTTGTGTACTCTCTTCATTTGTATTATATGAATTATATGATCAGCATCAAATACTACTTGAGATTTTTTACAGGAATCCTATTACTTCTTATGAAATAAAAGGCAATAACTTAATAGTAATTAGATTTGCTTCTACTTTTTCTTCTTTTAATATTGACTTAGTTATTATGCCTAAGTAAAAAAAATTGGCAACAATGTGTTTGCATTATAGAAATTATGCAACAAGCCTCAAAAGAATTTTAAAATATGCAAAACTAGTACCCATTAGCATCTTTTTCTTAGTATTATAATTTGGTCTTCTATCTATTGAGCCCCAAGGACTTATCCAAACTATGTTTACTGTTCCTGGGAGAAATACATAAGGAATAGAAGAATTGTAAGAGCAACCAAAGAATGTCTTGTTGGTTTTGGATAGCAAGATTCACAAGGGAAGAGAACTCATCATTTTGGCAAAACATTAGAATAACTTCTTCATGAGGTGAAGCTTCCCATTATTCAATACCATCAAGTGATGATGACTTGAATTGAATCAGGAGCCGTCAAGAAAGTTGTCAGTTTCTGGTGAGGAGTTGCTCAATGCTCAGATCGTGAGCAAACTCTGGTAGATGCTGGACATGTAAACAGGTGTTGTTGGGTTTCTTTTGGAAAGTAAACATCCTGTACGGAATGTGCTGTCATGTTCATCAAACCTATTCACCCAAACTGCAGTGTGCAAGATTCCATGAACCTGCTTCTTGATGCACTACTTAGCTTTGTAAGGTACTTATTTTAGGGCCTTGTGGAATGATGGCCATGCAATCCAGCTGAAAACATCTGGATCCCAGTTGTTCTTCTTGATAACAATGTGGTTTTTAAGATTGAGACCATGCTTAGCAAATGATATACCTTGGTCAATATTGTCCTGAATCTTTTGTCCATCAATTCATAAGAACAAGACTATCTCATTTGTGAAATGTGCATCTGGAGCATCTGGTTTTGGTTTGTGTCAATGGTTGGTTGCCAATGGTGAAAACAATTATAGTAGGGACAATTATTCTTGCATCATAAGTACTCAACTACAAGGGGAAAAAGTGAAGGAGAGTGGTGAACTGGGATTGTGATGATAGGCCTATATATGGTGAGATGAGAGAACAGCACTGTTTTAACAATAACAGCAACTATACTTACTATAGTATTTATGATGGAGAAACTGTTTGACCACGTTCCAAGGCATACCATTTTATTCTGTAGAAAATTTTGATTTTATCATCAAAGTGCTGCAGCAAATTTAAGATAAACTTTACTGTGCAGTGTTTACATGACTTTTATCCTGTTGATATCAGGAATCATAAAAAACAATTCAATTACTCTGGTGGAGGAATTCCAAGTCAAAAAGATAACTGTTTGAAAATAAGTGAAATTATAAGCTAATGAAATGTCTTTAATGCGTTTAATATACGAGCTCGTACTGTAGTGTAGGAAATACCCTTTGTCTGTCCACCTCAATGTGTAGCATCTAACGATAGTTTTTGTTGTAAAAAGCATCGTGTCAGTAAATTGTCTATGTAATGTGTAGTTTTGTAGAGGTAGGCGGGCGCATGGTTGGTTGAAATAATGATAGTATGAATTGAATGTGATGTGCCGTTTTTTTTTAAACAGAAACTCCTTCTGCTGTATTGTGTCGCGTTTGTATTCCCGACTCAGGCATCAGCTGGCAGAACAGTCCTAGAGAAATACAGTAAACATATGCAGCAGAAAACTGCCCTTTTTCATATTCTTTTAAGGGCCACGACCCGCTTGTTCTGTAGCTTGACTTTTACTGGTTTCTGTGCCTGACTTCGACATTTGATCAAATGCATCTGCACCAACTTTAAAAAGTCCTTTGCTAACACCAGCAATACCCCATCCAAGAGCACTTAACGCTGCACGTCCAACAGCAGCACCAGGATCAGCAATTGTTGAGTGTCGATCATACTTCATGCGCATCTTTTTATCGGACTATACGTGTGTGGGTACAGTACATAAATAAAGAGGCAGGGCATCATCATGAGTTCATCCAAACAACAAAAGAAAGAAAAAGAAGTAAAAAATTATACGTAAGTTTGAAGTTTCATAACGTAGGTAAACATTGCCTTCTTGAGTAACGTACCAAGATTTCATAGCTTAGCTTTATCCGCTCCCAGTGTTCTCGAACATCATCATGGTCGTTGCTATTATGTCAGCAAGATATTTATTAGTGTCGATCAAAGAATACTTGTTTGTTAGATTTATAGTACAGGAAAGTCATTACGTTCATAATTTTCTCGAGAAAAAATGGATTATTTATACATACCAACTACCAGGGAGAATCTCTCTGTATCTTGCACCATCTGGATGGTATCGTCTGGAAAGTTCTCGATAAGCTTTTTTAATTTCTGTCCGATCAGCCGTTCTCGAAACTTTCAAAATTTGATAAGGATTGACAACTTCACCACTAGCAACAGTAAAATCTTCTAATAGGAAACTATCCGAACCCTTTGGATGGTTTTTTTTCCCTTTGGACTTTCCCTTAGTATCACTACTGCTAGGACCCTGATGATGAGCTGCGACAAAGAGAGCTGTAGTAGTACTGCCGGAAGCACTATTGGATACTGCGGAAGACGGATGAATCGAAAATCCATCAACCAAACTTAAGACAGTTACGAAGACAAGAACAGGAAAAGAACGCATCTTGGAGATAGTGTAGAGATGTAAGAAAGATACTACGCTTCTCGATGATAATGTGTCAAAGTAGTGATGATGGCTATCGAAATCGAAACTCTGAGCCAGAATGGAAAGGAACCACAGGGCTACCTGGTACGGTACGAGTACTGTATGTTGCTGTAAGAAACCTGTGAGCTGGGCAAGACACCAAAGACAGTTGGCACTTGCAACTTGCAACATCACAAAAAACCGCGAAAATATCGTTTGTCCATTGCGACGAGCCAGCCAGCAGAACTCCATCTGAAAACAGAAGCCATCAACAAAGATTTTGATTATAGGATGTATCATTATTTTGATTCTCGATCATGAATACATATATAGAAAATAGCTATAAAGGGAAACCCTGTATTTTCCAATTTTTTAAAAGATTGGCACTTGCTTTTTACATCTATCTTGAACCAGAAAAGATATTTATCGGAAGCCCCCTTTTCTTGGAGGAAAACTCCACCCTGTCTTCTTAGTTCTGTACCCAAGAGGTATCTTTGAAATGCGTCAAGAAAACTTTGGCCACGTGTGCTTACTATTTGAAGAAGTCTGTCCGCCACACTAACAAGTTCAAGTTCAAAAGCTACAAGATACGGTGTACTGTAACAAGAACTGCAAAAATATCAACAGCTGAAAGCTGTAGAGCTGACTTACAATAAAAAGTAGCAAACATTATTTCTTTTCAAATAAGAAACAGGGGCAAAAGAGCCTCACTTGTTGTAATCCTATATTGTTTCCAGAATCATCATGGGACCAATTCTGGCAGTAAGCAACCTGAAAGTCCTGGTCATTCACCCATTTGTCCTGTAAGATTTAGAATTCTACTTTCAGTTGATGGCTAAGCTGGAAACACACGCAGACGAATACAATGCAACAGAATACGTCATGTTTTTAGAAATCGCTCAACAGTCATTGGTTTCAATGCAATATATGCGCCCATCCTTCATCAAGAGATACAAAATGCTTCTTGAAAAGCTACCAACATCAATTCTTACAACATATTGCGTACATCGTTAGCCACATACCAGATGAGAAGGCAAAGGGCAGCACACCATTAGTCTCATCTTAACAAAATTATCATTCCATTATTGATTTTCTTAATATTTTTTTGATTTGCCGTTTCCACCACCAAAGTAGTTGGACTGCTTTTTGCGACTTTCAAATTTAGTGCGCCACTGTGCTGGTAAATCTTCTACCTCAGGATCACCTGAGGGACACTTTAGCAATGTACGCCAAAGTCTTTCTGATGCACATTCTGTTAAATCTCGTAGCACATAAGAGTTCACAAAGCCACTATCACAACACATTTTAAAGGAACTCTTGATGAATGAATCTTTCTTCACAATCTCATCGTCGGGTATTAATTTAGAGCATTTGATCAAATGACCAAAGGTAACATGATCAGGATCTTCTCTATTTTCTTTTAAATCCTTGAAATTGGTAACCGCAATTTTGAAGGCTTCCTTTTTCTGGTCTTCATCATCATCAATGTATGATTCTGCACATGCATTCAAAACAGCATTGTATGTGAATACTGTAGGTTTGATACCTTTGTTACCTTCGTTATATAACTTTTCCATACGATTCAACACAAGTTGTGCTTTGGGTGCCATGCCCTTTACCTTAGCTTTCACCAGAGCACGGATGAAAGATGTATATACACGTTCATTAGGTTTGACAGTACCGGCTTGTCGACAAGCTTCCATTTGTTCAAACACTTCATATGTCTTTTTCAAAGAATAATCAGCATCTTTGTGTGTAAAGGCTTCTATGACCTTGTCAAAACAAAAAGAATCTAAAGTCATTCCCTCTGAGATCATTAGGTCAAGATATTCTTGTGCCTTCAAAGGCTCAGTTTGTTTAGACCAACCAAACAAAGCTGTTTTGTACATATCACCAACCTGATCGTCATCAGGACTATACTCTTCCTCAAACAAATCTTCAAAGCGATCTAGGAGTGACTCAACCTTTTCCATAGAATTCGGTGCATTACTTTTGACCCATGCATCAATAATATTACGGAAACTCTTTAATTCAGGTTTCATAGCATCATCACCATCGAGATACATTTCAATCATTTCATTCAAAATATCTTCTGCTCGTTGGGGTGCACCATCGGCAACAGATGCTGCCCATGCATTCAACACAGTTCTATATGCGATGTTATCAGGCGCATAACTTGTGCGTCCCTCACGATGCAACTCTTCAATCCTTCTCAATAAGCGTTCAGCTCTATCTGCTGCACCTCTTGATCGTTTCCTTGACAAACGATTGTATGCACTCATAACAATCGTCCAAGTTGCAAGATTAGGTTCTAATTCTTCCTCACCATCCAAGTATTGATCAAGAAGTCGATTCAATATACCTTCACTGTCACGGACTCCTCCCCATTCATTAGTTTGTGCATACGCATCAATCAAACTAGTAAAGCTCTGTACATTAGGTTTGAGGTAATCTCCACCACTTTCTTGATTTACTTCCTCCATGAGAACAATTAAATCTTGCGCTTTTTGGGGACCACCTTCATAGTCACTCTTAGCCTGTAAATAATTAAGAAGAGAACAAATAAATGTAAAGCTTCTATAAGATACACTCCGATTTCAAGCAGAGAAAAGGAATCATCGACAAATTCATACACTGCACGTACCCAGGCTGTGATGCAAACGTTGAATGCATCTACGCTAACTCCCCTTAGAACACCGTTTGCATCTTTATAAGGAGGGCATTGCTTCACAGCATCACGTAATACCCTTTCAGCTCTACCAGCTGATCCACGTTGTCTTGCCTTGGCAAGTGCAGCAATGATAGAAGAGTAGCATTCACCATCAGGCTGTAACCCATAACCTTTCATACCTTCAAAGATCGACCATGCTCTGCGGTCAGCATCCTTATCCTTGGATGTTGACAAGGACCTTAATACAGACCTAATATTATTCAAATCCGGTTTTGCTGATTCAATACCATTGGAATGCAGATCTTGTTGTTCAAAGAATAAAGATCCAATACGTTTCGAAGCATCCTTCGAACCACTTTTTTCCCACGCATCCATGGCCATTTGAAAGTCAGTGGCCTTGGGCATTAATATTTCAGCAATTTCAGTATCTTCCTTTTCTATAGCTGCCTCCCATTCATTTACCATACGGAAAAGCAACTTTTCAACAATTTGAGCAGCTTCAGGACCTGGCATAGTCATGAATTCAGCCATAACATTCGGTAGTAATTCCAACTCATCTTCACCTAATTCTCCAGATGGTGTTTCATCGAGCATGGCAACAAAGTTCAACAAAATTGTAGCTTCATCTTCCTCCTCCTCCTCAGTTACATCATCATCAATTTCACCTTGATTCATTTCTGCATTCATTTGTTCGAGGACTGAATCTTCCAAGAAATCAGCGAAATCATCAATTTCTTCTGATACTTCTGATGTGCTTTCGACAGTAGCCATGACTAAATTTCTGCTAGCTTTCTTGAATCTCTGGTTATGAAGTCCTGGTGCTGTGAAAGCAGCCGACAACTTCACAGAAAACGAGAAACCAACGACTAGTAAGCTCGGAAGAATCTTGATAACACTCATTCTGTGGATCGAATTTTCGATGACTTCTCGAATTGAAAATTGTAGCAAAGAGTTCGATTTAAAGGTTATTTTTTTTTCGAAATAGATCAATATTAGCACTCTATTCCTTTATTTGCCACCCTCCGATTGACGACAACCTCGGCAATAACGTATATGTGTTGATGGGACTTGGATTCGTTTTTTCTTCGCTACAGAAGTGACACATCAACATAATATGCATGGCTGCCATCCATCACAGCACAAAATTCAATTGGTACCAGTACCCACAGACCGTACCGGCTGTACCTGGTACTGGTTTGATAGGCGGACCCAAGCAGTGGATCCGGTTCGGACGACCGGCGTACGTACGAGAAGGTCGGCTTGCTCTATATCATAATATGTTCCTATGCTCATTTTAAAATATATATATTGGTCGAAATGTACCTTGGTAGTGCTTGAATTCATAAGAACAAGTACCAGGTACCTGGTAAACCGAGTCGTACAGGTACCACAGGTACCTGGTACGTCCTACCTTTACCTGGTACAGGTACCCAAGGTACAAGGTTCCAGTATGTACCAACGTACCGTTGTACCATAAGCCTGTTGGACCTAAGTTGAGGAAGTGCTATCTACCGGACCTTATAAAAGGGGTTCGGGTTCTCGAAGTTGCATAATGTTATTGTACCAGGTACATTGAAGTCCTCGTACTGTATGTAACAACATGACATGTGTCGCGTCTTTCTTTCAGGAAAGATTCGCGTTTGGTTCGCAAACGGTCCAATTTATCATCATCTTTGTCTATTGTTGAGGATATCAAAAATCTTGACACCTCCTCTTGACCACACCCTTGCGATCCTGGGGGAATTCACGAACTTTTTGAAGTCTTCATCCTCACGGAGAGGTGTGGAATAAAGTCTGATTGCTGCAACGGAATAAGGTCAAGATGTGGTTTGCCCTTGCTGATAATTTATCTTCCTTAAGTATTCCAAATACACCAGCTGACAAAAATGGCAGTGATACTAGTGATGATGAACTAGGATTAGAACAAGCCAGCACTTTTCGTGAACAGCTAGAGTTATTTAAAAAGGAATCCATAGATCGGAAAACTGTTCCTTCTAGCACCACGGGGGTAGAAATTGAGTTACCCAACTTTGAAGCACTTTTTCAGGAAATTTCATCTACTTCAATTCTTGCAAGCAAGGTACTACTTCAAGGCAATGACACGGACGAGGTATCATCATCGTTTCAAGAACAAAAAGAACAATTTTTCCACAATTTAGAAAAACAATGGATCGAGGTAGAAACTTTTGAAGAAACAAATGCAGTCAAAGGAATTGCAAAAATTGAAAACTATCGAAACAATGGTTGTCCACTTGTACGATTTAGATCTACTGTGGAAGGATTACCTAACGTTCAAACATTTGCAGATTTGATTATGCAGTACGACCACAGAATTAAATGGGACGATACAGCTGTTATTTCTGAAGAGGTATTCCCTGCAAAGGATTTACATTTCGTGAATCAATTGATCGAAAATGAAAATTATGGAACCTGCGTTAGGCTTGGAATTGGATATTATCGTTCAAAAGGTAATGCACTTATATCAGCAAGAGAACAATTGTCACTATGTGGAATTCAAGAATTCAAAGATGGGTCTGCTATTATCTGGGCAACAGAATGCCCCAGTTGGCATGACAACCTACTACCACCTGGAGAGGAACGATGCGTGAGGGCTAAAGCACACATTGTATTTGTAGTCTTGACGCCAGTCAAAAAGGATGGCGATGGTAGCATTAGCACTACGTATGATATTGAATATATTTACCAGATTGATGTTGGTGGTTTGATACCTACGTTTTTGACAACACCATTAATGATTGACACTACCAAGAAGCTGTTTGACTACGCGGTTTCAGGTAGAGCAGACGCGACACAATGAAACAACGCCTTTGTAGTAGAGAATAAAATTCAATATCACGTTCATATTATAGTCGACTAATAAGCTTTTAACATCGAAATGGTTGATACAAGGTACTTTCTGCGATACAGTGACTTTTTAATTCTTGATTTTGGCAAGATTTCCAATTGCGGTAACTTCTGCAGTTGCAATCATAAGTTTTTGACCATGCGTGGATGCTGTTTCAGCTATAGAGTTGTATCCCTCAAGTACAGACTGTAACTCCATACTTCGCCTTTGGAGTTCTTTCCTAACAACATCTTGTTCTGACATTTGCGTTTGCATCATTGATTTTAATGATACAAGACTATTGTTCAAATTATGAATTTGCTGAGTATTTGCCTTGTTAAAAGCCTTTTCTTCTGAAAGTTCTTTTTTCAACGAAACTCCAAGCTTCTCTGCATTTTCTTTGGCAAACTCCATCTTATCAAGATTAATCTTTGTTTCATCAAGAGACTGTTGTAGTTCCGATACTTTCTTCTCAAGCGCTTCTTCTGCACTCTTGTGAGTTGCAATCTCGGACTGTAAATCTTCCAACTCTTCCACCTGATCCATATCCTTCATTTGCGTGGTCGCAAGATCAGAACGTAACTTTTCCTCCTCCTCCTTTGCTCTCTTCTTTTCATCATTCAGCTGAATGAATAGTTTGTTGATTTTCTCCTTTCCCTCCTTGACTTGTTCTTCTGCCTGTGCAGTTTTGATCTTTTCCTGACTCAACTCTTTCTCTAAGGCCTTGACGCGTTCCAAAAGTTCGACTTTCTCACCCTTTTCTTTTTTTAACAAGGAACGAAGATCTTCTTCAATAGCACGAACTTTCGTTCGCTCTTCGTTGGCGCTAACCTTCATTTTGGCGATCTGAGCCACATGTTTTTCCTTCATTTCAGAAGTTTTCGTCTCGAATTCTTCGGTGAGTCTCATGGATGTATTTTTAGAAATAGTACAGTAGACTGAGGCATGATCAAGAGCAGAAAGCACAACAGTCTTACTTTTGAGATTACCACACTTGGCGTAATCGATAGGAAATTTTCCGCTATAGTCTCGCACGTAAGCTCCCTCGGGATGAGCAGCAAGGATTGCGTTAAGAGCGTCAGCACTTGCACCGTACTGACAAGCTAGATGAAGTGACGTTTTACCATCATCATCTGTAGTCCTTGCACCGTTTGGGTGAGCCAAAATAAGTGCCGAAACTACTACTGATGATATAGCTCCTGTCCGAAAAACACAGTGAATGGGGAGGTATCCGCACTTCCCAGCCTTTGTTTTTGCTGCAGCTGGATATGCCGTTAAAAGCCCCTTGACAACTCCTGGTGGAGCTTGTCTTAGGCATGCTTCATGAAGAGGCAAATAACCAGAAGTTTCACTGCATACGCTTGCATCAGACAGGTGAGCTTTAAGATGCGTTACAATTGCAGGCCATTGAGCTTTCTCGATCAAACCAAAAAGAACCTGAGCCGAGGCGTTGTCGGGAGCATTCCCCACTTTCTTTTGCACTGTCATGGTTCGACACAAAAGCGGACGTCGGAGGTAGTTTATTGGAAGTCGTGGTTTTTTAGAAGTGAAAGTGCAGATTGACAACCAAAAAAGCGATACAAAGAACAAATATTCGAAGTAGATCCCTTTTCTTTTCAAGATTGGATGTCGACATCAGACATCAACTGGGTAGAAATTCCAAAAAATACATACCTGGTACGGAATAACTGGAACAGCCTGGTACCAGGGGTACTAGTACGTACGTTTCAGGACCTTTCTCATTAAAAATGTCGTTGAACAGTTTTCCCTCCAGCTTACATACACATAAACATATCCAATGTGTATATCTCAATACCTTTTACCAAATATACATGTCGTAATACATATTTATCAAATCCCGTTTAGATGCTTTCGACAAGACAGACAAAATTTTCAAGCCAAAATTTCAAAGTGTGGGAAAGGATACCCAGAGAAGTCAACACGCAGAAGAGTGTGCAAGTGATACGAGAAATATTTCATCGTCTGTCCGTGGGAAGGCAAGACGGCGGAGGGGCGGTCCAACAGCTTGGTCAGCAAGCGTCCAAGTTCATAGCAATCGAACAACAGGAAACAAGACGTGTTAGACAAGAAACCACGGCACGAGCACCCTGAAACTGAGCACAACAACACCAAGGCAAACGAACCGACAACTCGGTACTAACTAGATAACAATTCAAAAAGACGCGCGTCAAGGATCAAGCTCAGTAGCGACAGTCTTCCGTAGGATAACCAAACTAATCTTTTATTTTATCGAAAACAAAAAATATGACAGCCGCAGAAGAAGCAGCACAATTAGATTCTGTGACAGATGTTGTCCAAGAAAAAGAACTTGATGCGTCCAAGGCAAGTTTACTTTGAAATGGTATCAATGATTTTCCTCTTTTATTGATTGATACCATCAAGATCTAACGATAACCATTATCAAATTTTTCATTCTAAATTATATCTACAGGCTCAACAAGCTATGAGTGCTCTCGCAGGTACAAAAGACAACAAGGCAGAGGAAGCAGCAGCTGCGTCGGTAGCAGTTTCGAAAGAGGATGTAGCACTTATTGTTTCAGAGTTGGAAGTGACAGAAGAAGCCGCCACACGCGCATTGAGAGAAGTTGCAGACGAAAACACGGAAGGAAAGGCAATGGTTGTAGCAGCTCTAAGACGACTTGTCAGCACATAAAAAATGTATAGCATATTCTAAAATTGAAGTAGATTTATTCCTGAAATGAAAATGGAAATCTTGCAAATACTTCATGTCCTTCTGCTTCATCAGAACTTCCCTTCATGAGACGTTCCACAGCCGCCCATGCACTCATACTTCCTTGATCTGTGCAAAGCCTTGGAGGAGGAACAAACATTTTCCAGGGATCTTTCCTGCTTGCGCACATGGCATCAAGACGAGTACGCAGTTCAAAATTTGCGGCCACCCCACCAACAACTGCTAGAGTTCGAATGTCTTCTTCTTCTAGCATAGTCATAGCGTACCCCAATCTTTGTTCAATATGTTTGATTGCATTATTCTGAA
The DNA here is from genome assembly GCA_014885115.2 of Asterionellopsis glacialis. Classification (NCBI taxonomy): domain Eukaryota; phylum Bacillariophyta; class Plagiogrammaphyceae; order Rhaphoneidales; family Asterionellopsidaceae; genus Asterionellopsis; species Asterionellopsis glacialis. Next base: position 60,848 of record WKLE02001570.1, on the reverse strand, counting down.
ATGAAGCAGCGATGTTTGCTTTATCTTCATACGACAGATCATCTATGGATTCCAGTCCACGTTCTTGACGTAAATCGTCAGCTGCTTTCATAACAGCCGTTTTTAGACCCGCATAACTAAAGTCACAATCTCTGCGATTACGTAGCGGGATGGGAAGTTTCACAGCTTTTGGGTCGCCATCTCTTGCTAGTTTTTCTACTGCAGGACCACCTCCACCGCCAATGGGGAGACCGAGCAATCGAGCAGTTTTGTCAAAGGCTTCACCCAGAGAGTCGTCCATTGTTCCTCCAATAATTGTGTATCGCCCAATATCCATACATTTCAATAATTGGCAATGCCCACCTGAAACTAGTAGAGCAAGAAAAGGGAACTCCATCGCCCGAACAGATTCATGTGTTTCTGATGTGGCTGGAATAACAAATAGTGATTCTGGATCATCTCTATCCGTCGATGCTTGCGGCAATCTAGCCATAAGTATATGGGCCTCCAGGTGATGGATACCCACAAATGGCTTTTTGTGTTCTATTGCTAATTCCTTGGCCTTGTTACATCCTACACGAAGACAAATCTCAAGACCAGGTCCTACTGTAACTCCAATAGCATCCACTTCTTCTACTGACTCCATGCCTGCATTGCGAAGAGCCTCTTCCACGACGCCGTCAATTTTTTCCATATGAGCATCTCGTGCTAAACCAGGTACGATACCACCGAATTCTTCATGGATTTCTTGCTGAGATGCAAGTGACTCACCCAATATAATCCCATCACTTCGGATGACAGCAGCTTGATGATGAAGAGAAATAGTAAAGAAAAAAGTTCATAACAACCATTGGTATCAGGATTCTCTAAAGAACAATTTAGGCGATCCCAAGATACCCGAGAAGATAATGCTTTCACTTACCTCCAGTGTCATCGCAACTGCTTTCAATTCCAAGGACAGTAAAGGGTTTTGTACGATCTGGCAATCCCGATTTTGCAACAAAAGTCATCCCATCAGATCCTCCAGGTTTATAAACATTTGGCCACTGACCATGATCTACAGCTTTAGCTCTTCCGATAAATTGACTTCTCTTCTCCTTGGACTTTCGATTCTTTTTCTTCTTCTTTTTCTTTGGAGTTTCATCTGACAGCATCGTAGAATTCCCTGCCGATACGGCTGTGTCAGACGACATGTGGCGTTGAAGCAAACTTTGAGTAGCAGGCCGAAATAAAGCTGTCCTGGGTGAAAATTGGAAGGCGGCAGCACCCCTGGCGAGACTTGAAAGTACGAAAACTGTCATGATGACTTGCTGAGTTCGGCTGCTTTCTGATGAAGATTGTAGCGGTTTCGGTGACATGAGGATTTTTCCTGTTAAATACATTAAACACCTGCTGGTAGCATACCTTGGCTCCGTGGCCCAAGCGATTGACTGATGTTTGATGTGTGATCTGTTTCTGCAACGCTTCCTTTGTCGGCACGGTGGTCTATTCAAATTATTTTGCAAGGGGAGGGGTGATGTGTGATGGGTTTTCTTTGCGCCGCCCGTCAAGAGGGAGAGAAAATTTATAGTACAAAAGTTACCGTACGGCTGTGCCAGACTCGCCGTCTGCATGTTGTTCTCGAAAAAAATGAATCACTAGCGCACCCAGGCGATCGCGTCACACTAGAGAGAGTTAGGACTACGGTAGGACTTGGTCATTAGCATAGAGGACTTAGGTCCTACTTTACAGGGCTCTTTAGAGGGTCACCTGGTTTGAAATCTCTAGTAGGACTAGGCTACCAGGTACTGTAGGACCTCAACCACACGAACTTCTTTATCTACCACTTCATAATTCCTATGAAATTCAAATATTTTTTAGTAAAACTATTCCAACTAGGACTAGGTTGCCAAGTCCCGTCTTGGTCGTGTTGGTACTATATGGGTTCCTGTCTAGAGTGTATGGTACAAGGGAGCCTCTTCACAGTGGAGGGATTTTAAATTAGCAATACATCTCTTTTCCTTTTGTTGGCGGGCTCATGTATGTCCTGGGAATCTACATGTAACCGTAGGTCCTAAGAGACTCTCACCAAGAGAGCGTCTTTCGGAGTTTCATTTCGAACTTCTCTTCCTCTTTACTCTATGCGTTCTTTACGCAACACTAAAACAAGCGAACAGGGCGAAATGATCAAAATTACACTAAATTTCTTACAACGCACTTAATTTATGATTCTTACAATGTGCTTCAAATAATCCATTGCTTCTCAGAAGTTTCCGTTAAAACTGGTTCTTCAAACCTATCATTATTGGATAAACTCCCAACCCATGAAACTCTGTTTTTCATATTTTTAACCAAGAAAGAGAACATCACAAAGTTTCATTGACCACCAAATTCAAATATACAAAATAGTGTAGTATCTTTTCACTCCTCTTTTGGTTCTTCGCAGACTGGGGTCTCGTCCTTGTTCATGAATTTGTCCACAAGGTTTTCTTGGATCCATGGAGTTGTACTAAGAGCAAGTCCGATACGGAGAGGAACGGCAAATCTAGCAAAGTTGACAAAAGCAAAGGCTTCGGCACCAAGCTTTTGAAGATCTTCTTGATTGTTGAAATCTGGCCAGTGACCAGTGACCTCTCGGTACCCAAAGACACAGACCGGCACAGAAATTGTCCAGAATCCAAGCTCCCAAAGAGCATAACTAATAACACCAGCTGTTCCAGATTCCTTAACTTGCTTCATTAGTTTTTGTGTCTCACTGAGTTCCTCTACTTCCTCAGGCACGACGCATTCCTCGTCAATAGCTAAAGTTGCATTAGTTATTTCAGGTTCTTCCTCAAGAACGGCAACAGCAGACGATGCCTCCTCTTTAGCTTCCTCCTCCTTATTACCACCAAATCCGAAAATAGGCTTTTCTGGCTTTTTCAGCCCTAGCTTCTTAAGGAACGGAGGCATGCTCATCGAACCGCGAGATAGACTGTTTGTACGAGACGGAGGACACGACAATTCTGTTGTAAGCTCTTCGCGACTACATACACTAGTTGCCCTTCCGGTAAAAGATGAAGGGAACGGACTGAATGCCGATGCTGAAGCCAGCAAACAAAGAGAAGATAGGACGGATAAGTTCTTCATTGTTTTCCTTTTTGTAACGCAAAAAATTTTGGATAATGATGGGTGTGGTGTAGAGAATTGCTTTCGCGTTTTTTGTGTCTTGTCAAAAGCTTTCTTCGACAATCGGCAAAAATGAGCTGGATGGTTGACACCGATGATTCAATCACTCAATTCGGACACAGGCAAAGGCAAGCGGTCTTGCAAACTCTGAGAAAACAGACAAAAAGTAGAGTAGTCCTCCGGACTACATGATGTGAGCAGTGTCCCTGGATGCTCTGACGTACATCCATTTTTGATTTTTTTCATATTAAAATTTTAACGCTCAGATTCGTGCACGCGATCCGTCGCGCATGAGCCAATTCGTGTCGGATGAATCATTAAATAAAAAGAAGGTCTGCACCACATGCCGGAATTTGTTGAAGAAATGTATTGAAGTTCCTACGTATTACCAACGTATGAGGATCCGGGTTGTTTGAAGTCGTGAAGATACGCGTACTCGAGGTACCCGTATCCATTGTTCGTACAGCGAGCCACGACAGCCGAAGAGAATCCTAGAATCCTTGATGTTCGGCCGCAGTTGCATCGCACATGCCACTTTTCTAAAATCAAAACCGAAACAATGAAGCTTGCTGTCCTCGCCTCCCTTCTCGCCGGTGCCTCCGCCTTTGCCCCCGCTCAGGTTGGAAAGTCCTCCACCGCCATCAATGCTTTCGAAAACGAACTTGGTGCCCAAGATCCCCTTGGATTCTACGATCCTCTCAACTTCCTTGAGGATGCCGATGAAGAACGTTTCGAACGTCTTCGTTACGTCGAACTTAAGCACGGACGTATCGCCCAGCTTGCTTTCCTTGGACAAATCGTCACCCGTGCCGGAATCCACCTTCCTGGATCCATCGACACCGCCGGTAACTCCTTCGACTCTTTCCCCGATGGTGCCGCCGCCCTTTTCGGACCTGATGCCATCCCCACCGCTGGCCTTGTCCAAATTGTTGGATTCATCGGTTTCCTCGAACTCTTCGTCATGAAGGATGTTACCGGACTTGCTGAATTCCCTGGTGACTTCCGTAACGGTGCCCTTGACTTCGGATGGGACACCTTCGGACCCGAAACCCAACTCCGCAAGCGTGCCATCGAACTCAATAACGGCCGTGCCGCTATGATGGGAATCCTTGGACTTATGATGCACGAACAACTCGAAGGAAACCCTGTCATTGGATTCGGTTTCGCCACCAACTACCAGTAAACAGTTGGGTTTTGTTTATGGCCTAGTATATAAGCCTAATATATAATAGAAAAGTCTAATGCCTATGCACCTACAGTTGTATTCTTTTCCTTAGGACTCCAATGCGTTTATGGTTTTCTTATGTTTTGACCATTCCCTGGGACAATAATGTTTTATAAATACAAAGAAATTGGATGTTTCGTATGTCTTCTTGTTAGTCATTGTGCTTTGTGTGCACGAGGTTATGCAGGAACCTGCTTTGAGAATGCAAAAGATACATTTTCATACATATTTTTTTCTGTACTTCCACGTGGCTGTGCAAAAAAAATGTAGCATTAAAACTAGTCTCCAGAGTGTTCTCTACGTACCATTTTGAAGGATTCGAGACAAAGGGTACGAGTACGCTAGTCCTACTTTAGAGTGAAAACTTCCACCCGATATCTACTTTCAGAGCATCGATTTTGATTTTTGATAATTGAATCGATATCATCTGACGTGATCCACTGTAAAGAGAATATTGCCTTTCTTTTAAAAGCACCTTCTACCGATGATGTGGGTATGATTTAAAAAAAAAAAACTTTTTTGAAAGATGATACAAATGTGGGGGAAACCATTAAACGTTTACGATGATAGTTACTAGCTCACATGAGCTCTTTGTGAGTATATGTTTTTGTAGGATTGTCTCCGCCAAACTCTCCAACGTAATTGATGCCAACAGATCTTAGTTGCCACTTTGTAGTTAGCAATCCTTCTACTCCCACTGGACCACGGGAGTGGATTCTGCCAGTCGAAATACCAACCTCTGTTCAAGTAAAAAACATAGAAGAGCAAAAAGTGTTATTTGAGCAAAAAGTCACAAAAGATGAATAATGATCAGAAATTATATCGAAGTACTTACCGGCGCCTAAACCAAACCTGAAGCCGTCTGCAAACCTGGTAGATGCGTTCTTGAAGACACAAGCGGCATCAACTTTACGCAGGAATTCTTCACCAGATGGGCTATCATCGCTACACACGATGGCTTCAGTGTGACCACTGCCATATTTATGAATCCAGTCGATTGCATCGTCCATAGTGTCAACTACTTCGACCATACAAGTCAAGTCTCCGTACTCGCACTTGAGTTCTTTGGCAGGAATATCAGTCAACCCCATCTTCATTGAAGTTGGTCCACCAAGGCACTTGACACCTGCGACCCGCAAGGCCATTAGTACACTACTAGCAACTCCACTTTGGATTGTATCCTTATGGAGTAGAAGAGTCTCCATAGCATTACAGGCAGACGGATAATCAATCTTGGCATCAACAACAAGTTTGCTGGCATTTTCTGCTGTTGCACTAGGGTCAACGTAGACGTGACAAACACCATCGGCATGTCCCAACACAGGAATTCGAGTGTTGGCCTTGATATAGGATACAAGAGCATTGCTTCCGCGTGGAATAACAAGATCAATAACGTCATCAAGACTGAGCATATCTGCTACTTGTCCACGGCTAGTAATCAATGCAATGATATCTCTTTTGATTTCCCCGCCACTTCCAGATTCAATAGCGTCTCCAATAACACGATGAAGTGCAGCATTAGACTGAGTTGCTTCTTTGCCGCCCTTTAGTAGAAGTCCGTTTCCACTGGCAAGGGCTAAAGCTGCAATTTGGGGCATAGAATCAGGGCGTGACTCAAAAATAATCATAAGTACACCAATTGGTACAGTTATTAGAGAAAGTTCCAAGCCATCTGCTACTTCCCGTTTGCTCTTCACTACACCAAGTGGGTCTGGAAGGTCTGCAATTTGACGAAGACCTGATGCAAGTGTGGAAAGCTTTTCATCTGTTAACTTTAAACGCTTCTTCAGCACCATTGCAACTCCATCTTTTTCGGCTGCTTCCAAGTCAATCGCGTTTGCGGCCAACAATTCATCCTTGCGATCGAGGAGAGCTTGGGCTACTGCCCGAAGGATATCCTGGCGAACTTGATATGGCATTGCCTGTAGCTTACGTGCTTCATTGCGAGCCGATGTCGCAGCGATTCGAGCTTCCTCCGATACATCTCCATTAGTGGTATCTGCTGCTAAGTCGGCTAAAGCTTGCTTCTCCAACTCAGTCCCAGGTGTTACAAATAAAGTTCCCTTGCATCCATACTTCGGATCCGGACCAAGGATTGCCCGGATTGAGTTCAAGTCTGAGCCAGAAACAACAACACATGCATTGCAAGAACTTCCAGGTGCTACTGCTGCTTGTGCAGATCCAATCTTTGATGCCATGCCACCGCGGCCTTTACAAACATGAACGAAAAAGGACGTGAGATTGTACCTGCAATTATCTTGTAAAAATTGAAAAAAGTCATATAGTGATTCATCCCTTACCCTGAGCACTTTTTGCACCAATTGCTACTTCTGAACCTGTTCTATACATGGGAAGCAGTTTGGCGTTCTTCTCGGTAGGTGGACGATCATAAACACCATCTACATCAGTAAGAAGTAGGACAACCTCAGCTCCAAAGTTGCGAGCACAGAGGGCGGCAAGAGAGTCGTTGTCACTGAAAACATTCTCATCCGTGTACCCTTGATTTCCGGAAACGGCATCATTCTCATTAATAATAGGAACAATGCCTAGACTCAAAAGACGTTCAATTGAGTAAGCGAGGGTCTCGAGTCGCTTTGGATCGATAAAGTCAGCCTGCGTCACGAGAATCTGTGACAAGGCAACATCAGTATGCGAAAAAAGACTATGATAAAGATTCATCATTTCGAACTGACCAGCTGCAGCACAAGCAGAATCGTAATGCCCTTTTCTGTCGGCAAGAGTATGCGGACGCTCATCGAGCTGGAGCAACTGGGAAAAACTTCCAGTGCTCTTCTTGAGAGAATTGCTCCGGCTATACATCCCTTCGGTGGGAGGACTTCCAGCCGAAATGCCATCAGGACGTCCACTATCGATCTGGAGCTCTTCAAAGCTCATCTTCATTCGTCCTTGTTTCCTCAAAAGCGATTTCCCCATGCCAACGGCTCCAGAACTCACGAAAATCACCTCAACACCTCGGCGACTAAGCTCTCCAATCTGCTCAGCAATAGCGCCTAATCGAGTCAACGAAGGTTTGCCGTTCTCATTTGCCACCACACTTGTTCCAGCTTTTACAAGAACACGCCGTGCTGTCCTCAACGCTGCACGCGAACGGGTTTCGGGAGTGCTCATGCCTTTCTCACTCTTGATGGGCTTGTTCCTCAAAGATGGGCAAGCCAAGCAATAAAATGAGGAGAATGACACGGACACGGAAAAGGAACTTCGGGTAGACTAGACGTCAATTGTCGTGTTCTTTGGAACGGTTACGATGGACGGCTGAAATCTCTTCCGATTCGCATCATCTGTGGCGTAAGGGTAGCACTCCTTAACAAAATGCAACAATAGTCTGATGTGCAATTTCTTTAAGGAGTGATTTTATTTGTCTCACTCACGCACATCCGCAGTGGTTCGTATAAACTTCAACGAAATGTGGAACAAAAATTGTAGGACTAGACTAGGACTTTTGAGTGTAGTCTAGAGAGAGACTTTCGATAGTCTTTAAAGGACTACTAATACATGATGACACACTGATGACCACAACAAATTTTATTTGAGCTTCAATATTTTGAGTTTTCAAAATCTTTCAAAAATATTGAAAAAAAAAAAGACTGAATTTAAAAAACGAGTAGTACAAAATTCAACATATTATAGAGCTCAGGGATAGATGAAACACATCACTATCTCAATATTATGCGTATCTACAATTCATGCAACCCATAGGAAGAAATTCATTTGTCCGTAAAATCTATTATTTTTATATGCATCAGCATCTTGTGCGCTCCAAAAAGCGCATGGCCTTAAACCTAGAAAGACAAATTTGCCAATCCTCAAGGTGGTCTCCACCACCACCATTTTTGTCAATGCCACCTTGCATCAAGTTCCTTTTCCCACTTATACACTTGGGCTGTCCATCTTGAAACCGTTCACGAGCCGGATGGCCCAAACCTAATGCATGACCTAATTCATGTGCCATGGTTTTTGCTATGCACTCGTGTGGTCTCGGTGTAAATGTAGGATATCCTTTACTACTTCTCTCCCCAAGAATGACTGTATTCGTAGTACGGCATATACAAACACCTTGTGACCCTTGGCCGATGCAATCAAAGATCCACACATCATATGTATTTCGAGACTCTTGGTAATCAAATTTCGACAGAACAGTATTCAAAAAAACTTGACGTCTTTTTTCTTTATTTTGCATCTTTCCATCGGGTCCTCTTGAAAGTCCACGATGAATAAAATCTTTTACCTTCTCCTGAATATCATCAGGTAAGAGGTCGGTGCTGAGATACCTATCAGCAACGTCAGTAAGGTTCCAAATTATTCCTGCTTGTTTCCAATAGGTACTCATATGCTGTACAATTCGTTCTATAGATTTTGAATCAAGGGCAGAAGAACAGCCAATGTGTTTGTTCCGAACGAGATTAATTTTCAAATCAAGTACAAGTTCAGGCATACAATTAAAAGATTTAGTTGGAAGTGGACATGCCTGACATTGTTGGTAAAATCTCTCTTCTGGATCCAACGCAAAGAATCCTGGTTGTTCCTGACTACATTTGCGACTGTACTCTTGAACTAACCATGTATACTTTTCCCAATGATCATTATTTTGTTCATCATTCTTGGAATTGTTCATTTTTTCTCGATCAAATAAAATGGATTCTGTACTATATGTAGTCTGTCTCTACTAGGTGGGGTTTCGATCATTGCTCCCCCGTTGTCATGCTCTTGCTTCTTGTGTTCTGGGATGTTGTCTTGTGCTTGTCCATGCTTGGTCGATCCACTCCCCCCTTCGTTTGCGATACCCTGCAGAAATTTTGAAAATTTCGAAAGATAATACACATTTTACCCGAATAATAATACTGTATGTGTTCTTTTATCTACCAGGTACCAGTTCATACATTGTAGCACTACAAGTGCCTGGTACATAGGACAAAGGGACAGTATTTCTCCCACTGGAAAGTACCCGGAGAGTTGAAGCAAGGGTTGAAGTATGTCAGGCAGAAGGAACTTGGCGTCAGAACATCCTGCCGACTGCATGCCAAAGGAAGATGAGAAGAAACTCATGCGCGCAGCGTGGAACCAGCTAGAGGTTTATTCACAACGGTTTCATCATTCTCAGGTTGCTTTCTTTCTCTCTTCTCCCGAGCACGTTGGAAGTCAAGCTTCAAGTATCATACATTCTCACCTTCATGCGATAGGAAAATCATAATCAACTCTAAATCAGAACTCTAGCTTTGTTGAAACTTGTTTTGAAAAATAATACAATTGAATATGACAACTTCAAGAAGACGACCTAGAACAAGGGAACGAAAATATTTGTCAGACAAAATTACCTCTTCGATCACTCTAATATCGGCTTTTACTGTATTGTGCAGCTCATCTTTATCTGCACAGAACTCCGGCCTAAGAATAACAGATCTATCTCCAAGAGTTGAAGCATTCACAACGTTTGCTCCATCCTCATTTGGAGTGAAAAATGCTGCATTTCATGGTGATATCCAGACCAATAAACATCGGTCCAGAATATTTGTCCATGCGAGTACAAGTAGTTTACATGACCCAACCATGTCCGAAAATGATATTTTCCCAATACACAATGGCGCAGATCCATCCATATCTGAAACCGAACATACAGTAACGTTGAATTCATTGAACGAGAATAGTAATAATAATTATA